>CABFVX010000195.1:152806-190247 GCA_902151425.1 Timema shepardi | reverse complement strand
CGTCTTACTACCCGTTCGGGTTATACGCACTTACGCTAATGTGTAATGGTAGGGTGATTGTGAGATGAAATGGAGGACCTACAGTTTAACGTGGGATCCGAACCACGGTGGAGGCCTGGCATTCCCCACATTCACAAGATGTCTTGTCAGAGGTGAAGGAAAGGTTTGGTAATCAGATAAATCTGTGCCGGGACCGAGGATAAAAACCTGGACCGCCAGCACAGAAGCCCAACACTTCATACCTAAACCACCAGTTCACGTTGTTAGAATCAACCAAATCAACAGAATTATTATTACATCGAATATTTTTGTATAGAACTGACTAAGTTCTGTAAGCTGGATTCAAATTCTTGTTCATCAAACTGTTTCTTTCATCATGCAACCCAGATGATTCTTAATGTATCTTAATCCGAAATTTCGGAATTTATTGCTCCCTAACTCGACTTTAGCCCCCCCCCCCCCGCCCCCAAAATGGTTAATTTTAATTCAAATGGGACTAAGCTTACGCTTACCTTTTGGCACCATTAGGGCGGGGGGAGAGGTGGGGAAATATACACAGGTATTTTGCAATCACACCCATCACGGATTCAATTTACAAAGATGAGTAAATCTGGATTTTTCCCCGACAGAAATAAACTTTGAAGAAATCCCCCACTTGACGAATGTCGAAAGCATCACTCAAAAAAATTCTTAAAGTGACGTATGTGGTTTTGTTTATATGGTCTACACATTCTTTATCACATGATCTAATAGAAAGGGAAATCCGAAACACTTTTCGAAGGACAATACTTTCACAAGACTAATATTCACTGTTTTCTCTCTCACCGAACGTTGTCACAGACATGTTCAAATATTACAGAACATTAAGACGCGTGGCATTAAACAGAATATTGAAGACATTATACATAACAAAAAGTATCGGTCACCACAAGTGTTCTATGGTATCAGCCTTTGTAATAGATTGAATTTCCGGGAGTTTAAGGCTCAAATCTAGTACGGATGTACTGGTGTTACACATTTAAATCATAGTTTTAAAGGTCACATTCACGCTTCACTCTAATGCGGACACATTTATTTCAACTAGCCGTCTAATCCCTAAGACATTGATTTAACAATTTGTGGTTAAACCTAGAATGGGTTTTTTAATGTAAGAAAACATTGTCGACCTTTAAATGGAAGAATCTTTGTTCCATTCTTTGAAAATATACTACACACTTTAGCTCAGTCGGGTGACCTGGTGGTCTAGGGGTAAGGTGTCAGACTTCTGTGCTGGCGGCCGGGGTTCAATCCTCGGTCCCGGCACAGATTTATCTGATTACCGAACCCTTCCTTCACCTCTGACAAGACATCTTGTGAATGTGAGGAATGCCAGGTCTCTACCGTGGTTTGGATTCCACGTTAAACTCTAGGTCCTCCATTTCATCTCACAATCACCCTACCATTATACATTAACGTAAGTGCGTATAACCCGAACGGGTAGTAAGACGTGGTGCTAATAATAATAATTTAGCTCAGTCAATGAAGCGTTGGATCTCTCCCCCTATGAAAGTGGAAAATTTATTAATCTTAAATTAGATTTATTATTTGTCATTAGACGGTATTTTAACAATATGGAGTCTTGGGTGTTGTGTTTGTTCTAGAACTGATCGAGGATGATCAGCGAATAAACTGTATAAACGTCATATGATAAAATATTAGAAATACAATACAAAACATCGTTATTAAATATATTGTATTATACCAGCAATCAATTTTTTAATTGATGGCCCAATTAATTTAATTGATTCAGCCATTAAGACTGATGCTGTGAACAATCACGTATCAGTTTACGATACACAAGTATTAATTAATTTATGATAATAAAGAAAAACGTGTATTATCTGAGCGTCAGTGAGCTCGTTTGGTGTAGTAATCCCTGATTCGGTTTGAATCCCAATTAGATTCGTTTGTTTATATATTGTTTCACATGCTGTGATCTTCACTGCTGTGTCATAATCCTTTCTTTAGGTTAAATCGCCCGCCTCGGAGAGCGAGAGAGTATCAATCGCTGTCAGGCCACGACGGCTTAAAATGCAATTGGTCTGCGTCGTTTTCTAGAACTACTTCTTTGTTCTGTCTAAGCTTATACTCCCTTTTGCCCTTCCCTTACAACCGCCCTTTAGAATGTCAATAAGAAAGAGGGGAAAGAGAACTAAGTTAAATAGGAAATCTCAATTATCTTAAGAATTTCTGCCGTGAAGTTACCAATAAATTACTGTATTTTTCAGAGAAAGACTAGATCTAGAGCTATTTTTCTCCAAGCTCATAGCTCCAAATTATTCGTCGTTGAAAATGAACTAATATCTAAATCTCAAGTAGTCAAACTTAAAATATGGATTGTTAAGGAAAGAATATATATTTAGCACCGCGTCTTACTACCCGTTCGAGCTATACGCTTTAAGTACTAATTACGCTAACGTATTAGGAATTGGGAAGGTTGAATTAGAGGAAGTGAACCCGCATTTGCGTGGAGGGAGAGTGGAAAACTATTTATGAATAACCACCCCTAGTTCACCCGACCGAGATTCGAACCTCGATCTCCCCGTCCTCAGCAGTCGAGCTCAACACGACAAGCGCGTTAGCCAACTACGCCACCGAGGCGGGTGCTTAAGGAAAGAAAGGCCTGTTTATAATCTTATTTTGACTTTATTTTGGCGTGAACCATATTTTGAAATATCGCACCGTAGAATTAAATATTTTACTAGAGTTGTACATCTACGTGGCAATTTCATGGTTAACGAGATGACCCCCTTAATTCTGATACATGTCTTCACAATCCACCCTTATCCTGACTTACTTACTACCCATGTGGACCCTTCACGTATCTACACCTGTGGCTTAGAAGGTAGTTTGATATAATTTAAGGAATATTACCCTCCTTCAAAGCGAGTTTAGATAAACAACCTGTAAAATGCTTCCTTACTCATCCCTACTCCATTGGAGTAGTTATATTGCACGCTTATATCATGAACATCGTGTTGAGCTCGACCGCCGAGGACGGGGAGATCGAGGTTCGAATCTCGGTCGGGTGAACTGGGGGTGGTTTTTCATAAACGGTTTTCCATCCTCCACGCAAATGCGGGTTCACTTCCTCTAATTCAACCTTCCCAATTCCCAATCCATTAGCGTAATTAGTTCTTAAAGCGTATAAGCCGAACGGGTAGTAAGACGCGGTGCTAAATATTATTATTATTTATATCATGAACAAAAAAATATGACGTGGTGATGACAAAATATTATTAGTGTTATTTGATATGTATTGATTGATATAGTAATCAAAAGGGAGAGCTGCAGTTAAAATGACTTGGCGGATGAATACGTTAAAGTCGATCTAGTAACTTTTCATAGCAGTCAAATACGTCCATTAGTAAGAAAATTGTAGTATATTTGAGGTGATTTTGTTCATGATATAGATTGTTGAATATTATGTTTGAAACATTGACCTTTTGGGATTTGACAAACGCTACTTTCAATCCTGCAGGGGTAAAAATTGAGTTTATAATGATATGTGTTAATAAAAGGTGTGCGGTACAAGTTATTCAGATTGCTTTCCCAAATTTTGGGCAAGGAGGTTCAAATCAAGGGTTAGAAACGATGCATTAAAATTAAGGCTGCGTCTGCCACTTTTAAAAAAATATGATTTTTAGTTGTTAGCTACTTCAAATTTTTGTTTTTCATTTATTTGAGGTATGTAACATGCACTTTTTGACCCTGATGGTATCAGCGCACAACCAAGAACCGACACAACACCCAGGCCCACCGGCCTTAAATGCATCACCTGTGAAAAGGGAAAGGCTCATTTCACCAATGATACATTTTTTACACCAGGCTAGGAATCAAACCCGGGAGCCTTATTTCAGTAGACAGACACGATACCAACTGAGCTACTGCTTAACTACAGTAGCCCCATGGCTTCTTTGGTGCTGACTGACAGCTCACAGCTGACTTCTGACAGTCAACATTTAGGTATGTACCAAAATTTTGACCATCAGAAGTGACAGCTGCTAAACACATGTTTTTGCAGAGCATTTGGTTCGGCGTAGGGATACATAATTTGGTCTGGTAACTTTTCAAAGCTGTCCGTCAGCACCAATAAAGCCAATGGGGCTACTGTACTGTGCTATAATTGGAAGACAATGTTTATAGTTTTAAATGTAATATTGAGAGGAATCTTCTACAAAATGTTCATGGCTGTGCAAGTATTTCAAATATGTATTGGAGTTTTACGTAAATTGTTTATCTTTACAAGGTAGCTTGGAAAAGGTAAACCTCAATTTGATTTTTTAAATATAATAAGTTATTTTTATACTCTTAACTTTAAGAAAATGTTCAAAATATATTTTTAAGAAACAGTTGAGTAGGCCTATTATTGTTAGCACCACGTCTTACTACCCGTTCGGGTTATACGCACTTAGACTAATGTGTAATGGTAGGGTGACTGTGAGATGAAATGGAGGACCTACAGTTTAACGTGGGATCCGAACCACGGTGGAGGTCTGGCATTCCCCACACATTCACAAGTTGTGATTAATACACGTATTGTCAGAGGTGAACGGAAGGGTTTGGCGATCAGATAAATCTGTGCCAAGACCGAGGATTGAACCCCGGATCCCAGCACTGAAGTCCAACACCTTATTCCTAGACCACCAGGTCATATAACAGTCAAGTATAATCCAAACATAAACTCTTCAGTAGATAAAACGTTGTCTGTTTTACACACATTTAATAAAATAAAGGGTGACCTGGTGGTCTAGGGGTAAGGTGTCAGACTTCTATGCTGGCGTCCGGGGTTCGATCCTTGGTCCCAGCAAAGATTTATCTGATTACCAAACCCTTCCTTCACCTCTTACAAGACGTGTATTAATGACAACTTGTGAATGTGTGGAATGCCAGGTCTCCACCGTGGTTCGGATTCCACGTTAAACTGTAGGTCCTCCATTTCATCTCACAATCACCCTACCATTACACATTAGCGTAAGTGCGTAGAACCCGAATGGGTAGTAAGACGCGGTGCTAATAATAATAATAATAATAATAATAATAATAATAATAATAATAAAATAAAACAGTCAAGCATCACATATGGGGTGATTGAACCATATCTCAACTCACATACTTTTACTCAAGTAAGATTCATTCATTAAAACAGTTTTGTTTACTTTCTATCTTAAAAGAAACAACTTTCTCAAAGAAATGTTGCGTTGGGTGTTCTCTTCTCTCAGCCGTTGGCCCTTCCCTCTGAAAACCAACTGAATATTAATGTAGCTTTTCCACGTGTACCGGAAGATTTAGTTCCCCCCTCCTGCCCTTAAATGAGCAACGTGTATACCTATTTTTAAACAATTTCACTACTTTATTTCGTAAGCGTAGGAAAAAAAAACAAGTTTTCAATTTCGTGCAACAGGTCTAATTCTAGATTTGATAGTGCAATAACTTTGGAGAAAGAGAAAAAAGTACAGTGTGATAAGTATCTACTCAACCTTAACCTTTGTAATGGTGTAGCAGAAAAAAAGAAAATAGCAATGAGCTTTTTGTTAAAAAAAAGAAGAATAACACGAAGGATCTACGTGAAGGAATGAAACTGAAAGTTGTTACGTCAGTCCGTTCAAAAATGTCACAAATCCATGGGGTAGATATTATATTATATTAATTGAATTACTTCTTAATAGGGATATCAAACTCGATTCCTCGATACCTCGATATCCTCGATTCTTACTAGTATCGAAATAATTGAGAATCGATCTTAATATTACGATTATCTCTAATTAGATTCTAAGTTCTCAATGAAAGTACTGTCAACTAAGAAAATGGCAGAATTCATAACAAGTATTACTCGAATATTTCTTATATTAGTTTATTTTCCATTATTTTCTATAATATTTTGGTTCAGTTAACAACCCTATTTGGTGACTTTCAAAGACTTTTGTTTTCGACAATTGTTTGTTATACCTTTTTTTAATTGTTTGACTCGGAGAGACTTTACTTGAAGGTAAAACATGCTTTCTAATGTAGTTACTAATTAATTTATTAATTTTGTAAAATATGTTTTAATACCAGTTTTTAAAAAATGAACTTTTGTTTCTTTGGTATTCTATAAAGTTGAATAAATATGTTTTTAAATTAGGTTGGATACTTGGAAAATTAATTAAATAGTAAATGTTCAAGAATCGAAATCGAGTATCGAAGATTAACTTAGTAATCGAATCGGAATCGAAGATAGGAATCGCAAAAAGAAGGTATCGTAACATATCTACTTATTAGATATTAAAGATATTTTAAACTTGAAAAAGCTCAATTGGGAAATTATCCTATACCAATATAGAGTTATTAATTATTATTATTATCATTAGCACCACGTCTTACTACCCGTTCGGGTTATATGCACTTACGCTAATGTGTAATGGTAGGGTGATTGTGAGATGAAATGGAGGACCCACAGTTTAACATGGAATCCGAACCACGGTCGAGGCCTGTTATGCCACACATTCACAAGTTGTGATTAATACACGCCTTGTCAAAGGTGAAGGAAGGGTTTGTCAATCAATTAAATTTGTGTCAGGACCTAGGATTAAACCCCGGACCCCCAGCACAGGAGTCTGAAACCTTACCCCTAGACCACCAGGTCACCGTTTAGATATAGAGTTAAAAAGAATTGTGTTAATTACTACCCGCTCTGTGATCGGATGGTATCCAAGGCATCGCTCTTGAAATAGACTGGGCTGCCTAGGACATGAAGATACAGATTCGAATCTCTGTCAGGTGGTTTTTATAAAACCATTTTCCACTCCAATTCCACGCAAATTCGGGTAAAATTCCTTTAAATTCAACCATACTCATCTATAACACATTATCATAATTATTAAATAATGTTTTAACCCAAGTGAGTAGTAAGATGCAATGCTAACAATAAAAATTATAAGTTTAAAAAAAAACACAAAGATAAAAATGTGCTTACAATGATTTCTATGTGTTACTTTCATGAATCTACGATTTCAGTCAAACGTATTCTATGAGAGAAAAAAAAAGTACTAATAGAATGGCGTGTAGGTTAAGGTGGAGGTACTATATATAAGTTTCTCTGCACCCTTTGTTGTGTTTCCAGTAGAGTAACCACGCATGCGCGATTAGTGCTACACCATTATACTCCAGACACAGGGCACGTGGGTGTCTATATCACTTTTCACGATTCTCGTTAATATCTTAACAACGGAGGAAATCAGAGCGTGTCGACGGAACTATACGTCTGTGACACCTGGGGGAGGGGGGGATAAGGGGGAGGAGAGAGGGGTAATGTACACCGCGTGTAGGTTGAAACCGATTGCATCATCATCATCAATATTCCAAAATTGTTTTGGAACCAATAAGGTACACAATTTATAAAAAATATTGAGCTGTTTTAAGTATCTCATCCATCGGAATATTTGCGAAAGCCACCAAAAGGATTGAACATTCTGTTACTGTGCTTGACTTTAACATGGAAATCAGGGCTTTGATGCCAACCAGCTTTCCATCTTGTTCGGGTAAATAACGACGTGATTCCTTTAATCGATCTATTTATTCAACCCCAAAATTAAAAAGTAAATATCACCATTTTAGCTAGCAGGGGATGACATTGAATTGAGTTCCAAGTCACTTGTTTAACTTTTCAGTTATTCAAATTGGGTCCAGGTTGTTTTGAACAGTTGTTTGAATTGAGTCCAGAGTCCGGCCTCTATTATTGTTCTGCCAAACAAACTCTTTTAGTCAGTCTATATCGAATGTCATGAAGTACATGTCAAGTGGAAAAAAACACGCTGTTTTTCATTAATGACCAAGTTCCGTTTTCACAAAATGTTAAGGGAATAATTACAATGGTGAGCTTGTTTCAAGAGCTCTTGTAAGTGTTTTTTTTTTAACTTTCAGTCGATCATGTTATTTTAGCTAAAGTAGCCTCATGGCTTCTTTGGTGCTGACTGACAGCTCTGAAAAGTTACCAGACCAAGTTATGTATCCCTACGCCGAGCCATATGATATGCAACAACGTGGGTTTAGCAGCTGTCACTCCTGACAGTCAAAATTTAGGTATGTGCCTGAATGTTGACTGTCAGAAGTCAGCTGTGAGCTGTCAGTCGGCACCAAAGAAGCCGTGGGGCTACTGTAGCTGCAATGAACCTAATCTAACCCAATAAGTTCCTGCAAACAACATCCTAGGGACCCCACTCCAACAACCCATAAATGAAATAGGAGTTTAAATTCAAGGTTTGGAACTCAATTCAATATATCCTCTGACAGAATATGGTCACTAAGAGCCAATTAGATTGACTAGCATGTTCATCTTTAGTTCGTAAAACCGTATTTGGAAGTAAGGGTGGTTGTTTTAACCAATTTTGACTTTAACTGTGATTTTCCTGTCATCTATCAAAGAAAGTTATTGTTATTCAAAACGCGAACGTGCATTAAACAAAGGCTTGTAGAACCAAATAAATACAAATCAAAGAAGAGTTTTAAAATTAGTATTTGACTATTCCTTAAAAGACGAGTTAAAAATTATCATGAGAATGGGACCAAATCCTGGATATATGTGTGACAGAACTTGTCATCCCAAGATAAAGAACCGGGTTCGATTCAGATGTGTGGGTGTCATTTTTCAATTTATGAATTGAATACCTTATGTGGCTACATTCGTAATCTAAAATCCTTTTCTGCGTCGCCATCAATTGGAAAATTGGAACAATTGGGGGAAAAAATTTACAAACAGTTTAACTTTTAATGAAACCAAATATTTTGTTCGTTTGTTTTGTTCTTTTATTTATTTTTTAGTGAATCGGTAATAAATCCAAAAGCCTGTGTGAAATAAATATATTATGGGGACCTTTTGCTTTATGGGAATACAGACCAATGTTCCTTCTTGAAATATCCATCCAATCCAAAGCTTTCAGAGTTATGACCCAAATGCTTAACTCCCTCAATAGCTTAGTATTTTATCAATAAATAAACTCTCTCGTCTATTTTTGAGACATCCTGTAGTACTCACTATCAGCTGACTGCCAGACCCAGCAGGCACCCGCATTGTCCGTGACGAAACGACGGGTGCTTGGCCCATCAACGTCTGATGGAGTCATCCCTTGTCGATTGAATATTGCAAATGATCTGAACGAAGTTGAAGGTATTCTGGTGGATAACGGGAATATCTTAAAAAATATTTTTTTTAATGGCACCTAGTCTTGGGAACATCCATTCTTACACTAATGGAATAAAGGTGAACAAGTTTTAATTTAATGGCAATTTATCAATATTTCCATGGAGGAAAAGTGGGAAAAATCTTAGTTAAAGAAAACCTTTGTGGGATTCCAACAGCCACATCTCCATCCCTCAACAAACCAGACAAGACGAGAATGATGCCTAGGTTTGCATACCTAATGGCACGAGTAGTATAATTTGTATTCAATACAAAGATTGGATCTTACCTCAGCTAGGAAAGCTTAGCTCAAAATTTAATGCCAGAAATTGTGCTCTTTGGACTCACAATATTGGCTTCTCTTCATTGCATACCTCCATTGAAATTGATTCAGGCTCCCTCTTAGCAACAGGTAGTCTATTCACTAACCTAATAGAGCTGATGCCTGGGAGTTTGCCTTCCAGGTTTTACGGCCTAATTTTACTAGGAAAGGTTTTTACCTGGCAGCGAAATTTTTTTACCAGATCTTTCACATATTTATAGGTTATATGTCAGTTTATGTTATTTTAGCTGTAATTTTTTATTTGATCACTAATAATATAGAAGAAATGTTTTTAATTTTTGTCGTAAAAAAAACTACGTTCGAATTTTCTAAAAGGTCCTTCTTTTAAAAATGGTACTGTATCAACTGTTGGTGCTGCACGGGGATGATGAAACTGGGAAGATTTCTCCATCCCCCAGGTGTTAAACAAAAATTTCCAAGGTTCTGATTATTATTGTACTGTCTGTTTGGTCGATTGGTTGACGAATGGGAGTGAAATGTAGGAAGCGTCGAGGTGGCCTTGCCTCGTGACGTCACACATGATGAACTTGACATACATCTCTCTCTCTCTCTCTCTCTCTCTCTGTGTGGACGACAGGTTTCTTAAGGTCGCTGGCGAGCGCTTCTCTTAACCCACCACCAGCTTCTGACCGTCTTGTCTGAGACCGCGTATCCGTTTTATGTGTAACATTTTGTCCATTCGTACATTTTATCTCCAATCGATAACTCGTTTCTTTTTTGCTTGGTCATCCGTTTTATTTTCATCTAGGTGACCTGGTGGTTCTAGGGGTAAGGTGTCGGACTTCTAAGCTGGGGCCCGGGGTTCAACCCTCAGTCCCGGCACAGATTTATCTGATTGCCAAACCCTTCCTTCACCTCTGACAAGACGTGTATTAATCACAACTTGTGAATGTGGGGAATGTCAGGCCTCCGCCGTGGTTCGGATCCCACGTTAAACTGTAGGTCCTCCATTCCATCTCACAATCACCCGTTCATTCATCCACTTTCTGAATGTCTACTAGTAAACTTTATGTTCACAAGTTCATCCATTTATTTTTGACGGTTTATCAGTTTTCTTTTCATCCATTTTTATATTTTCAACCAGCTAGCTCATCCGTTTTTTGACAATGTGTTAGTACACTTTATGTTCGTTTATAATTAATTTCTTTTAGATTATTTATGAGTTTTATTTCCAACCATTCATATTAATTCCTCCAGTTTATTCATCCGTTTTCTGTCAGTATATTCACACACTTTCTGCCAGACCAATTATCAACTTTCTGTCTGCTCAGTTAAACCGTTTGATCCATGGTTGGGGTTCAAACTGTCTGTCCGGGTGTCATTTTTTTTTATATATTTTCATAAATATTTTCGTCAGAATATGACCTGAAAAGATGTGTTTGTTTTAAGATTTAATCCTTCTTTTATAATTTTATTCCCAAGTTTCCTGGTGGCCTATTAGTTCATTTTCTATTTGATAATTCGCCTGTTTTCCTCCGTTCATTACTCTCTTTTCTGTCCATATACTCATTTATTCCATTGAAATGGGTTCCTTCTTTACTGTTCACTCACTCATTCGTTTTGCTCTCATTAATTCGTATGTCTTAAGGCCACATATTTAAAGATTCTTTATCACTTATTTATGTGAATGTACGTAAAAAATAAAAACAGGAATTAAAATTGCATGCAATTAATATGAAACAAAATAAAATTTATATGTGGAGTAAATAAAAAATACTTAACAGTATACCAACCAAGCTAAATGCGAAAGCAAGTTTGTAACAATATTAAGACAAGCCACGTGACAGACTCACCGATAGTCACACGGTCTAAGGGTTCAAGTTTGCAATAGTCTGGGTTGCTGGTGACAAGAAGGTTAAAGTTCATATCTCAACCGGGTACGTTAAAGGTGTCTCTCCGCTGATGATATATGAATGTGATTTTCCTATACTCTCTCTACGCCTATAAATATTCTTTTTCTATAAGTTACCCTAATAATAATAACTCCCTTAGAATAAGTCGTTAATAAATTTAGTGTTAAAAGTACTAATACGAATGTAGATAAGGTAGGATTCTGGTAGGAAGGACCTCTTGTGGTCAACATCGGTAACATTTTACTGTTTTATAAATATGATTATTATATTTATCCTATCTTATATAATAAATATGTAAAAGAGAAAGTGTGCGTATGTGTGGTGGAGAGAGGTGTTCATAAAAGTACAAGCACTTTGATACGAGTTGGAAAACCGAAATTTGGAAGGACGGTAGAGGGATTGCCTCATATAACCAGAATAATATAAAAATGGGGCTCTAGAAAATTGGTGGGTTATCGTTATGAAAAAAAGTATAAAATTAAATTTTGGCAAACAGGTAGGGAAAGATCTCAAAACAACCAAATACATATCTAAATAAGAAATGTCTTTAAGATGCGTACAGTAGCCCCATGGCTTCTTTGGTGCTGACTGACAGCTCACAGCTAACTTATGACAGTCATCATTTAAGTATATGTTGACTGTCAGAAGTGACAGCTGCTAAACGCATGTTTTTGCAGATCATATGGTTCGGCGTAGGGATACATAATTTGGACTAATAACTTTTCAAAGCTTTTAGCTGTCAGCTGTGAGCTGTCAGTCAGCACCAAAGAAGCCACGGGGCTACTGTACACACCAAATCAATTGTTCGCGAATATTTCGCGAGCTCAACGTCCACCCCACATGTTTTGAATAATGGAGTCGAGTTCGCCATGTAGTTTGAAAGAAATTCGCAAAATTTCGATGCTATTATATTCAGTTTTTTATTATTTGGTTTTTTTATTACATAGATTCGGTTGCAAATAATAATATTGTTAAATTTAATTCAAAAGTGCATGAATAAAATTTTTATTTTTCGTATTAATATTAACAAAACCGTAACCAAAACAAAACGCTTGCGTAATAAGAACATCTATACTACAGGGGCTGTTCGCCACGTGTTCTCTAGTCATTTCTTTGATGTTACCGCTTATGTAGCAACTTTAACTGAACAGGTGACCTGGTGGTCTAGGGGTAAGGTGTCAGACTTCTCTGCTGGCGGCCGGGGTTCAATCCTCGGTCCCGACACAGATTTATATGATTACCAAACCCTTCCTTCACCTCTGACAAGACATCTTCTGAATGTGAGGAATGCCAGGCCTCCACCGTGGTTCGGATTCCACTTTAAACTGTAGGTCCTTCATTTCATCTCACAATCACCCTACCATTACACATTAGCGTAAGTGCGTATATCCCGAACGGGTAGTAAGACGCGGTGCTAATAATAATAATAATAATAATTTAACTGAACACAAAAATCGAATACGAACTGCTCGCGACCTATAGTATACATGGATCTCATCAGTTGTTCGCTAACAGTCCGCGAATTTTATCTGTACGGGCCTTAAGAGTGAGTTTGAGAAAAGGAGTTGTGGGGATACAAAACTTCCAAAACTAATAAAAAATAACTACTTATGAGTATGGCAGAAATATGAAATTTGACAGGCAGCTAAAGGGAACACACTAATAATTATAAAGGAATGACAATTTTAAGGTGGAACCCCGTGAAATAGGGGAGGGGGTTTACATAAATATAAATGTGGTAAAAAAAATTGAAATTTGACATTCAGGTATAAAGGCAGTTCCAAATAACCAAATAAGTCTTAAATATTGGAAGTTCTAAATGGTAGCTAGGAAAATGGGGGTGAAGGTTTAGTGATTTAAAATTGCCAACACTTGATAGAAACAACTAGGCCCTAATTACCAATGTGGTAGAAAACTGAAATTTGGAAGGAAAGTTAAGGGGACACAACAAATAATTATTGGTCTCTTAATATTTTAAATTTTTAGATGGGACCCGTAGAATAAGGGAAAATGAGGAATAAAAAACTTTTATGAGCGATAAAAAATTAAAATGTGGCAAGCAGCTATAAGGACTCCCCTCAAGATGGAGACTTCATATTTTAATATTTATTTGCTAAAGTGAGAGTTGAAAAAACGATGGGGGAATTGGGGCTCAATATTTCCAAAATTAAAACATTCAGGGTGGGTGGAGAACATGTAAAGTTAAAAAAAAATTAGGTGAGGTAGAACATTTTAATCTGTCAGATATGTAAAGGGATCACTTCTAATAAACAAATAAATCTTATTTCTAAAAGGGGGCTAGTGAAATATGGGGGATCTGAAATTTTCCAAAGCTAAAAGAATAAATATTTTTCACGAGATTAGAGGAATGACATTATATCAGACGAGTTTAAGGATCTGAACATTCTTAAACTTCAAAATGGATGAGTGTAAAATGAAGAGGGCAAGTTCTCTTAAAATTTACAAAGCTAGAGCTAATATAAAAACACTTTTTTGTAGGGCAATAATAGTGTAGAAAATTTAAATGTGCATGTAAGTAAGTATACCTTTCTGGATAGTCGAATGACGTCTGACCATTCAACGTCAAAGCATAGGGTAATGAGGTGGACTGGAGAGATTAATCTCAAGATAGGAATATGTTGTAATGAGCTGGACTGGATAGTAACTAGCTCAAGATAGGGATAGGGTGTAATGAGGTGGACTGGATAGAACTAGCTCAAGATAGGGTTAGGGTGTAATGAGGTGGACTTGATAGAACTAGCTAAAGATAGGGTTAGGGTGCAATGAGGTGGATTGGATAGAACAAGCTCAAGATGGAAATAAGGTAATGAGGTGGACTGGATAGAACTAGCTAAATATAGCGCTATTGGATAACGAGGTGAACTGGATAAAACTGGATAGAACTAGCTAAAGATAGGGTTAGAGTGCAATGAGGTGGATTGGATAGAACAAGCTCAAGATGGAAATAAGGTAATGAGGTGGACTGGATAGAACTAGCTAAAGATAGGGTTAGGGTGCAATGAGGTGGATTGGATAGAACAAGCTCAAGATGGAAATAGGGTGTAATGAGGTGGACTGGATAGAACTAGCTCAAAATAGAGATATGGAATAATGAGGTGGACTGGATAGAACTAGCTAAATATAGCGCTATTGGAAAACGAGGTGAACTGGATAAAACTGGATAGAACTAGCTAAAGATAGGTGTAGTACTTATGTAAGTGCGGAAATTTACTTTTGAATTCCTTGTGCCATTGATTAAATAAGTAATAAAAAACAGAAAAACTAAGATGGACAGTATCCTCTCGCAAAAATAAACAATTCCTCTGTTGGAACTATTTTAACACCATTATGATGTCCAACACAACAAATCGGCGAGTTTAAAAATGCGGAAGTGTGTTCCAAATATAATGTTGCTCAACTTGTGCAAATATTTAATGTTCGTGTTGAGGAACGAAAAATAATTTCGTCGTCTCAAGACTTGCCAAATTTTCTTTTATGAGGTGTAAACAATGGAAGAAAGTATCAGTGACTGTGAACGAAAAAAACCCAGGACGAACACTCCGGGAAACTTGACACTATTTCACTTTTTTTTTACATCTTTACAAGGTCTATAAGGAACTTAGCAAACGTAATCGTGCTACGTCATAGAACATTGTATCTGCCCCACATTGATGTAACTCTATTATTTATAAATGTGTTTAATTAAAGGCAAACATTTTTGATGAATCGCTCTCATTTAAATATGGGTATATGTTGGTTATCTCTATTTGAAATATAATATAATTTCAAATCTCTTTACTTTTTAAAGGACTTTTAAATATCAAAATTATTAATTAGTTAATAAACATATTAAGATATAATTCCTATCTCGTGTGACTGTTTTCCTGGTTTTGTGCCATAGATATCCCTAAAAAGAAATATTTTTAACACCGCGTCTTACTACCTGTTTGGGTTATAAGCTTATGTACTTATTATGCTAATGGTTTTATTGATCGGGAAGGCTATATTTTGATCAAATGTACTCACATTTGCGAAGAGGGATAGTGGAAAACCATTTTAGAAAAAACTCAATACACCAGACTAGGATTATAACCTAGATCTCCCCGTAATCAGCAATCTAGTCTACAGAGATAATAGCGTCTTAGATTATGCGGCCACCAAAGTGAGTAAATTAAAACATTTTTTTCAGTAGGACTTTGTTATGTGTGTTTATAATTTAAATTTGCTTTAATTTAGCACTGGCAAACAGTCACAAGACCTAGAACAGGCCAGCATTGAAAAGGGCACAAGTACCTTACATAAAAACATAATCACATAGAAAACATAATACATATTAATAGCTGAATAGTGATAATTACAAATAAATAGCTACTACAAGATAGGTAAAATATTAATAATGTTTATAATAACTACATTAATAAAAATAATTAGGGAATTTCAATCAGAATTGATATCTATTAATAGAACCAAAATAAAAATAGTAAACAAAATAATGAGAATTTAGATATTTTAGTTAGAACATCTACTGATTAAATTAAGGATAGGAAAGTTCCTTAAATAACTATCTTTGTTTGGTTCTTCTTTTGTGGTAAAAGTCAAATTGTACAAATCTAGAATATTCCCTCTGGATATAACGATCAATAGAACTGACTTTGTAAGATTTATTTAGAGGAAAAAAAATTGGATTAAGAGAGGCTCGAGAAATGATATGATCAAGGGAAAATTTACAAGAAATAGGGGAATGCCAGGCCTCCACCGTGGTTCGGATTCCACGTTAAACTGTAGGTCCTCCATTTTGTCTCAGAATCACCCTACCATTACACATTAGCGTAAGTGCATATAACCCGAACGGGTAGTAAGACGCGGTGCTAATAATAATACAAGAAATATTTCTATTGAAAATACTAAAAAAAAAACACAGAAAAGTGCATCACAATAAAGTCTGCGTGAAAAGATAGTTAGGTGCCCTAAAATGTTTCAAATTCTGTAACGATAATAATATGTGGCAATTGTGGCAAATAGCGTTAAGAAATTATAATAATGTACGGATATTAATAACATGTATTGGTAGGTCAAAACTTCGTCTATTCTTTAAGGTAGTTTTACTCTGCCATTATTTCAGAATATTTTTATTTATTTATTTTGAGTATTAAACGTACACTTTCTGAACCGATTGATTATATCAGCAAACGAGACTTTCTATTAGCGAGAGCGAAAGGACAAACCAACATTGCCGGTAGAGGTATTTTCACATACCTTCCAAGGTCCTTTAACCGGCCACGATCCACACGGGAGTCACGGTTTTACTTCCCCTCCGAAGGAAATTGTGCTAAAGATTTTTATCAATAAAAAAAATCCTTCGATCCCGGCTTGGTTTTAATACATGGCCATTGGTTCCCGAGGCGAGCGCTTTACGCCAAGACCACTGAGGTAGACTATTCTACCGCCGTAGCTTATAAAATAGGGCTAGAGTGTATTAATACGTTAAGAGTGCTACTTTTCCGTCTATATGGAGTATACACTATCAAAATATATCTTCCTCATTCGAGTAATTAATGTATACGTATAGCCCGAACGATTTCTAAGACACATTGAGTAATACATTATTTTTTTAGCAGCCAGATTAGGTTATTAATACTCTAGTAAAGTGCGGTGCAACTAATAAATTAATACAGCATCCCTCGATAAGATGAGAAGATCCCCCTTAAATCCTCTACAAGTAAGAATGTGTACTTAAGAGTCCGTCCATGGTCCACCTCTCATGGCGAACGCGGCAGGTGATGAAAGTGGGACGGAATCATGACGTCATTGGAAACAGCGAACATTTTTACAAACCGAGTTATTTCTCCATGTGGGTACTCAACTCTGTCACCGATTTCGATTATTTCTCTCTCTCTATTTCTCAAAAATAAAGAAAAGAAAGATCTAGTTTTACCTAATCGCGACATCAGTTTGGTCATGGCATCGTTTTGGACTGATTACTTTTTTTTAATTACCAAAACCATGTTAATTTTAATTAAGTACATTTCTACCATTTTTTATAAGTATTTATGGTGATTGCTGCCATCACTTTAGGAGGTGGTCGCATGGACTGAGGCGTCAGGTTCGCAATAGAGTCGATCGACTGTTTCGGTAAGGTCAAGGTTCAATTCTCCTTAATTCTCCCAATAATATTGGGATATATTATACTTTATCAGTTTAGTTTTTACATCTTTTCGCTCAAAGTCGAAAAGATTAACTTTCTGTATTATTATTATTATTATTATTATTATTATTATTATTATTATTATTATTAGCACCGCGTCTTACTACCCGTTCGGGTTATACGNTGTAATGGTAGGGTGATTGTGAGATGAAATGGAGGACCTACAGTTTAACGTGGAATCCGAACCACGGTGGAGGCCTGGCATTCCCCACATTCACAAGATGTCTTGTCAGAGGTGAAGGAAGGGTTTGGTAATGAGATAAATTTGTGCCAGGACCGAGAATTGAACCCCGCGCCCCAGCACAGAAGTCTGACACCTTACCCCTAGACCACCAGGTCACCTACAACTTGCTGTAAATTAGCCAGCCAATCATATTACCTGCTACAGCCGCTTCGTTGGCCGCATGGTCTAAGACACTACCGTGGCAGTAAACTAGACTGTCGATGACGAAGAGATCGAGTTTTGAATCTCGGTCAGGTGTATTTAGGTGGTTTTTTGCCAAAATGGTTTTCCACTCTCTCTCTCTCTCCATGCAAATTTGGGTACACTTCCCATAAATATAACCTTCCTCATCCATAAAATCACTAAGAGTAATTAGTACATAGGTGTATAACCCGAATGGTTACAAAGACCGAGCATTTAAAATATATATATATCAATTTAATAGCTCAAAATCTTAAAATATATTTATTTGAATGTTATTTTGAGCTGTTTAAGCTGTTATCTTATTTTACTTAGATCAGTGCTCGAAGGCAGGGAAGGGAGAGAGGGGGCANGGGGGGGGGTTAAACCTGAGAGAAAGGAATAGTTTAATGACAACCATTTCGTAGTTAGGAAAAAGAGAGAGAATTTCATGTTTTTTTGTGTGCACCATGGATTACCACACTTTCGCGCTATCCGTATATCTCTACTAATGAAGTATAAATGAGTAGGATATTATAAATATGAAATGTACCCACATTTTTCTGGAAGAAGATTGGGAAACTATTTAGGAAATACCAGCCTCATTACACCCAACCTATATTCGAACCACTATCTACCCGTCACAAGAAATCCAGTCTAACGCGAGTGTGACGCGTTAGACCACGTGACCACCGATGTGATTAAGAGAGAGAGAGAGAGGCTATTAAAAATGAGAGCAGGAATGAGTTATGACACTGCATCCTAGGATTAAGTTAAGATAAAACACTATATACTTTTAAAATATTAAATTCTTATATAAAATAAATTACTTTGACCTAAAATATTTAAGTTAGTTCCTTGAACCCATGACATTGTATTCTATGTCAAACGTTATTCAGAATAAAAACAACTCAATATTACTTTTTTTTGTTTAAACCTACTTATAGACTACTTCACTGTTGATTTTTTTATACGTTATTAATGCATTTTTAAATTTATGAGACCTTCTTCGGTGGCCGCATAATCCAAGGAGTCACTCCCGTGTTAGACTAGACTGCTGATGACAGGAAGATCGGGGTTTGAATACCGGTCGGGTGTACTTAAGGTGTATTTTCAAAAATAGTTCTACAATCTTCATTCACACAACTGCGGGTAAACTTTATCTAAATTCAACCTTCCTCATTCCTAAATTATTGACTTAATTATTACATTTGCATATGAACTGAAAAAGCAGTATAATGCGGTGCTAAATATATATTTTTTATTTTTGGCACTGCATCTTATTAATATATATATATACATAAAAAAAATCGACCCCGCGTCCTAAAATTGTATTATATATATATATGCATCTTATTAATATATATATATATATACATTTTTTCAACCCCGGGTCCTACAATTATATATATATATATACACATATAATTGTACATATAATACATATAATTGTACATGTAATACATATAATTTTATATATATATGCATCTTATTAATATATATACATATATATACACATTTTTTCAACCCCGAGTCCTACAATTATATGTATATATATATATATATATATATAATTTTAGGACAATTATATTATATAATTTTAGGACTCGGGGTTGAAAAAATGTATATATATATATATTTATTAATAAGATGCATATATATATAAAATTATATGTATTACATGTACAATTATATGTGTATATATATACATATAATTTTATATATATATGTATTACATGTACAATTATATGTATTATATGTACAATTATATGTATTATATGTACAATTATATGTATTATATGTACAATTATATGTGTATATATATATAATTGAAGGACTCGGGGTTGAAAAAATGTATATATATATATATTAATAAGATGCATATATATATATAAAATTGTAGGACGCGGGGTCGATTTTTGTATGTATATATATATATATTAATAAGATGCAGTGCCAAAAATAAAAAATATATTTAGCACCGCATTATACTGCTTCTTATATGCATCTTATTAATATATATATATATATATATATAAGATGCATATATATATATATATATATATATATAAAATTGTAGGACGCGGGGTCGATTTTTGTATGTATATATANGTCGATTTTTTTTTATATATATATATATATATTAATAAGATGCAGTGCCAAAAATAAAAAATATATATTTAGCACCGCATTATACTGCTTTTTCAGGTTATATGCAAATGTAATAATTAAGTCAATAATTTAGGAATGAGGAAGGTTGAATTTAGATAAAGTTTACCCGCAGTTGAGTGAATGAAGATTGTAGAACTATTTTTGAAAATACACCTTAAGTACATATATATAATTGTAGGACGCGGGGTTGAAAATGTTTATATATATATTAATAAGATGCAGTGCCATAAATAAAAAATTGATATATTAATAAGTTGGGGTGCCAAAAATAATATATATAATATTAATGACGAAGCTTGCCTTGGCATGAGAGCTGATTATTTATAAAACAAAAAGCGTATAACCAGTACGGTTAGTAAGATGCGGCGCTAAAATATATATTTATAGATGCAGTGTAAGACTAAAAACAATACACATCCTTCCGGCAAAGCTGGTCAAGAACCCTAGACCAATAACAATTTGACGCTGATTGGTTAACAGATTGTCCAAGTAAGGAGAAACATAAAAGTTTCAATCCCTTCCTCACAGCTTCCGGATATGTTTCCAGGTCATCAATTACAATCTCTAGGTCGTCTTGTTTCATATGGAAGCAAGTCCAAACACATTATTTTCATGATTGTTTTAGTGTCCTTTTTTTTTTCGCATATGAAAGGAATTTAATTGACAAACGCAAGGTTGGTAAGCCAGAATGTCTAACGGTAGACCGTGATTTGACCTAAGCTGGGTGCTGAGAAGGTGTTTTAAACTAAAGTACAATTTCAATATAAAGAGCCTTTTAGAAAATACAAACACATTTATTTCGTGTTCAACATTAATACTATTATTATTATTATTATTATTAGCACCACGTCTTACTACCCGTTCGGGTTATACGCCTAGGTACTAATTTATCTAATGGATTATGGATTGGGAAGGTTGAATTTTTAGAGGAAGTGAACACGCAATTGCGTGGAGGGAGATTGGAAGACCATTTAGGAAAAAACACCCCCAGTTCACCCGACCGAGATTCGAACCTCGATCTCCCTGTCCTCAGCAGTCGAGCTCAACACGACTAGCGCGTTAGCTAACTACTCTACCAAAGCGGCTAGTAAGCACAATGGTTTTGCCTAGTTTAAATATTGTTTATAATATTCCTAGAGCTCCAAGATATATTATTTATTATTACAGGCTATTGCCCAGTTAATTACGCACCCAATTAGAAAAGAATCAGCCAGTAGAACTAAAATTCCAACCTAATCTAATCAGAATGGCAAGCAACGGGAAAGGCCAGAGGGTTAAAATACCAGCTAGGTGCACTGCGGGTATTTTTTTTCCCACCTAAATAGCTTTAAACTCGGCTTTCAAGAAAATTCGCCTATATTTCCTTTAAATTTTACCTTACCCATTCCTGTCCAAGGAAAAATCACCCTCAATACATTCGACTGGGATATGAACCCCCGATCTCCCAGTCATCGGCAGTCTAATTTATTGCGGGACTGACGCCTTAAGCCACGTGGCCACTGAAGTGGGAGATTCTCATTTTCATGTGTAGCATTTGGCAATATGACAATACAAAGTTTGCTTGAAATATTTAAATCTTAAACATCCTCTCCTGAATTAAAATGGACAGCAAGAACAAAGTTAGGAGAAAATAATGATTGTGTTAGGTGTGCAAACGAGATATCAGTTGTTGTAGAAAGCAGATAGTTATTTGGTTAGTTATTGAATTCCTTTTAGCAAATTGGTAAACCTGTTTTTTGAATTTAAAATAACTCATACCAAATGTTTGTTCTTAGAAAGTGGCGACTTCTGATGCTATCACACACCCTTTGATGAATGTAACTTCTTTTGCCACAGGTCTCATACGCATTCTTTAGTTTAGTACCGCGTCTTACTACCCGTTCGGGCTATACGCTACTTACGCTAATGTGTAATGGTAGGGTGATTGTGAGATGAAATGGAGGACCTACAGTTTAACGTGGGTTCCGAACCACGGTGGAGGTCTGGCATTACACACATTGACAAGTTGTGATTAATACACGTCTTGTCAGAGGTGAAGGAAGGGTTCGGTAATCAGATAAATGTGTGCCGGGACCGAGGATTGAACCCTAGATCCCCAGCACAGAGGTCAGACACCTTAACCCGAGACCATCAGGTCAGCCATACCTATGTACTAATTACACTAATGGGCTAGGGATTAGGAAATGCACCCTTATTGGCGTGGGGAGAGAGTGGAAAACCATTTAGGAAATACATTTCAGTGCATCTAACCGTGATCAAACCCCAATCTCCTCGTCTTCGCCAGTCTAGTCCAACACGAGAGTGACGCATTAAACAATGAGACCACCGATAAGGGCGTGAGAATAATATTTTTTTAAGTGTACTTGTTGGTAAACAATTTTGAAAAGTACATCATAATAATATACATATTATATAAAAATTATTTTATTAATGTAGGGAATATTGGTCTTAATGTCGTGTCACCTTAGTAATAATTGTTTTTTCATCAAGGATTTAAAAAACAATTAGATAAGTTAATAATGTCCTTACTGTTTAACAGAAAAACTTAGTTTGGTATTGACAACTCTACAAGTAGTTAACATTCACATTCTTTATTTCTTGTAGAAATAATAAAAAGTTTAAAATGTGTCTTTCAAGGAAGTTTCCCGTTTTTTATGTGTGTTCTCAGACTATATTTTACCTGTCTCGTGAGCTACTAATTACAACTACCATAAAATTACCTCTAAATCTTTTCTAAGGAAAGAAAAAAAAACTATTATTTCCAATGTCACTATATATATATTTTTTTCTTCTTCAAATTACGGACTTATCACTAAGTTATTTACTAGGAATAGCTGGTATTTAGAAATTTAAAAAAAGAAAAGAAAAATCAGAGATAATATGAGACTGGTCAGACTGGATTTGTGAATCACATATCCTCAAGTGTGGCTTCAAGATCATATGTTCACCTTGCCCGGGGCCATATTGGATCTCTTTCCTCTCTTTTTTTCGTTTCACTGCCACAGAGAGACCTATGACTGCCTGTCTTTCTTGGTGCATTTCCTTCATGGCCAAGTAGAGTTAACCCTATGATATAAAAGTGACTACCGGACGTAGAAATATTACCAGATATCTGTATGCTCTGCAAGTTTGTGGTTCTAGTGTTTCTTCAGTGACGGGATCTAAGTTGGAGTGTGATAGTTGTGTATTCTTTCTAGTGGACATTTTGTATTTTAAAAGGAGTAAAAATGAAATTGGTGAGTCAATTTTATATATTATTTAAAACTACAGCGTGGTTTTAATTTTATTTTAGAAATTTTAAGCCTATAAGGTACTGGTATTTAAAATTAGGTAACAATACCTTATTTGGAATATATATATAGTTTTAATCTAAATTTAGATTTGCACTTTTTGTTATAATAGGGTAGATTTTTTTAGAATAAAAAACAATAGCTTAACAAATAAGAACCCACTTCGGTGGCCGTAGGGTCTAACGCGCTACTCTCGCAATAGAATATATTTACAACGATTGGGAGATCAAGATCAAATCTCGCTCAGATATATTGAGGATGATATTCCAAAAATAGTTTTACACTATCCCTCCACGCAAATGCTGGCACACTTTCTCTAAATATAACATTCCTAGTTACTAAAACCATTAGCGTAAAACCCAAACGGGTAGTAATACCCAATGATAAAAAAACTTTAAACAAAAAAATCGTGGAAATATTTTTTTAAGCATGTTTTTAATTTTATTCGTGCATTTTAAGCTTGGTTATAAAAACCTTATAAATAATTTTAAAATTTGATTCAACAACCACGTTTCAGAAAAGTTTAACTTTATAAACGATAAAATGTAAAAATTTAATTTTATCATTTTCAGTGAAAAATTAATAAAAACTAGTTTCATATTTATCAATAAGAAATTGTAGATTGTCTTATTTTCACATAATTAGCTGAAATATACTTCTACCTCCTTGTAATTAAAGTAAATGAAACTTCACTAAATCTTAAGTGACTTAACTTTCCTGTATTGTGAGAATCTTTGTACCGAACCACTAATTAAAAATCAAATCAAGTGAAACTATGAAAGGTAAAAGAAAGTGGTCTAGAACGTTTTCGTGTAAAGATACACAGCGACTGTTTTTTTACAATCCAACTTTCAGTCAGTAAAGTTTTCTGAATAAATTATCCCTACTTTTAAAAATACAGAGAACACATAAAGTGTTGGTCTTCACAAATGACTTTTTAGTTAAATTAATTAGGTTCTTGGTGACCTGGAGGTCTATGGGTGGGGTGTAAGACTTCTGTGCTGGTGGCCGGGGTTCAATCCTCGGTCCCGGCACAGATCTATCTGATTACCAAACCCTTCCTTTACCTCTGACAAGACGTGTATTAATAACAACTTGTGAATGTGTGGAATTCCAGGCCTCCACCGCGGTTCGGATCCCACGTTAAACTGTAGGTCCTCCAATTCATCTCACAATCACCCTAACATTATACATTAGCGTAAGTACGTATAACTCGAATGGGTAGTAAGACGCGGTGCTAATAATAATAATAATAATAATAATAACTAGGTTCATAAAACCTTAAGGTTTCAATGACAGTGGGTTATTTAAAATAAGTCGTGAGCATTCTCTTTTTGTGTAAACCCAATAAGCCTTTTATATTCAACGTAAGATAAGTATCAATTTACTTGAGAAAAATTATGTTCCATTTAATTTTTTTTATCATTGCGTATTATTACTTGTTCCATGGTATTTCACATATATGATAATTACTCTAATGGGATATGGTTGAGGACGGAAATTTTTAGAATAGACAAGAGATCATTTCACTCGGCTTTTGATTCAGGAGGCCGAGGTTTGAAACTAACTGGTTAGATTAAGGAAGCTATTCCATCGAAACAGGTTATTAATTTCTGTGTGTACATGTACCACGAATTACTTCCCATAACACATTTTAATCACACGAATTTGGCTGGGATGAAGAAGATGTAATATTGTGGAAATATAACAGCATTTTTTTTAGCACCGCGTATTACTACCGGTTTGGGAAACACCCATATGAACTAAGCCAAAGGGTTATGTAAGAGGAATGTTGAATTTAGATTAAGTGTGCATGCAATTTTTGTAGAAGGAGAGTGTGAAACCATATAGAAAATAGCCACCCTCAGTACAACCGACCGGTATTCGAACCTTGCTCTTCCTATTATCGGGAATCCATTCTATTACAATAGGGACTTTGGGTAATTGAGAACCCCAATGTGGGTACTTTCTATGATAGGATTAACTAGGAATACACTTTTAGAAAATACTTTTTTTTACGGCCAAGTTTACCCACCTCGGTGGCGTAGTTAGCTAACGTGCTAGTTTCGTGTTGAGCTAGCCTGCCGAGGACGAGGAGATCGAGGTTCGAATCTCAGTCGGGTGAACTTTTTTTTCTACATGGTTTTCCACTCTCCCTGAACGCAAATGCGAATTCACTTCCTCTAAATTCAACCTTCCCCATTCCTAATCCATTAGCGTAGTTAGCACTTAAGCCTATAACCCGAACGGGTGGTAAGACGTGGTGCAAAAGAAAATATATATACATATATAAAGAGAGGATGTGTAATCGTATTTGCGTGGAGGGAGAGTGGAAAACCATATAAGAAAAATCACCCTAATTACACCCTACCAAGATTCTAACTTAAATCTTCCCATCATCAACAGTCTAATCTACTTCGATAGTAGCGCGTTAGAGCATGCGGCCACCGAAGCGGGTTGAGATACGAATATGGACTGTAGTTTATCTCCAAGATGAATTCTGGAGTAATGGATTATAAATAAATCTTCTCGTACATCTGGATTAGACTAGAAATCGTAGTACCTATAAATTAAAGACACTACAACTAAATAATATCAAAAACAGGTCAAATAAATTTCCGCACGGGATGACCTGGTGGTCTAGGGGTAAGGTGTCAGACTTCTGTGCTGGCGGCCGGGGTTCAATCCTCGGTCCCGGCAAAGATTTATCTGATTATCAAACCCTTCCTTCACCTCTGACAAGACGTGTATTAATCACAACTTGTGAATGTGGGGAATGCCATGCCTCCACCGTGGTTCGGATTCCACGTTAAACTGTAGGTCCTTCATTTCATTTCACAATCACCCTACTATTACACATTAGCGTAAGTGCGTATAGCCCGAACGGGTAGTAAGACGCGGTGCTAATAATAATAATCAACGTCCGCACGACTAAAAGTCAATAGACGTTCTACACACTGAAATAGGACCGGGTTTTGTAGTCAATAACGTTAGTCGTCATAAAAGTATACATTTTAGCTTAACTTGAAGTTATCTTCATACGTATGTAGAGAGTATTCATCGCTCTCATCTAAACGTCTGGCTAAGGGGTTCAAACCCTTGACACCAACACGATAGACCTAGGGTTCGTATCCCAATCACCTCCATTAAGGATGTACATACAGGGTGTGCCATAACATCTGGTGAACATGAGACACAAAATCAATAAGGGAATATTCAGATATACACGTGTCTAATTTGACCTGGTTTATACTCCTCAACATGTAATATAAATGTTGATATTCTAGACCTGGATATGTAATGTAAATTTTGCCGTTTTACATCTTGATAAATTTTATGTAAATAATGTTGTTCAAGGATAAAAACAGGATTCTAAGACATGTAATGTTGCCAACAATAAACATTACACCCCACCTCTTTCAGGGCCATTATAATGATATCCTTCCATCAGCGTCTAGGTCTAATTATTAACAATTTTGAAGACAAATAAATTAAATAGTTTTTGAATAAACAATTTATGTAAGTCTTAAAAAATAGTAATTGTAGCTTTTTTTTACATGTATTATTTTTACTAGCCTTATGATCTATTTTTTTAAATGTATAGCAACACATTCACTTAAATGATTTTTAATACCTTAACTATAAGTAAAAAAATAAATACACATCACAATATTTTTACTAGATGATCACATGTAAAAAAAAGAATATGGTAAAAACCAACATAATGTATATCCTATGATATTGCAGGTACTTCTATTCCACTTTTAGAAGTAAATATCTAGAAGACCACTATAGTCAAAAGAAACAAGCATCAATAGCCCAATATATACAAATAAATTAAGAAATAAAACCTTTATAATCTAAAAAAAAACGGTTTATCTACCATGCGGGCTATCGACATACTAACGTTGATGGGGTGGATATGTGAACAGTAGAGTTGATCTGAAATTTTGCAGTATTTGCATGGAGGTGGAGGGGAAAACTATTCAATACCCTAAACCTGTCTTAGATGCGAACCTCAACCTTCCAGTACCAATAAATTTAGTTTGTGGGGAGAATAACGCCCTAGACTACGTGGACACCGATGGGAATGATGGTGAAAACCTTTAAAACTCAAGGTGGGGGCGTATAGAAATAGATTTAAGGTAGGTATTTTTTCAGTTATAACAGAAAAAAACTATTTTATTTAAAATATATCAAATATTTCTTCGGTAGATAAGTTAAAATTAATTTCGTAAATCTAGTTATATCAACAGTTTTTGAATATTTATCCTGAGTGTCGGAGAATTTATCAGGGACTTTTTTATTAATTAAAACATTTTCTTTTTAGATGACATTTTTATCATATTAAGTATAAATTATATACATTTAAACTAAACTTATCTACTGAATACTATGATTGACCAGTTACAAAAACTTCAAAAGTACCGACATTAACTCGCGTTCCCCTATAACCCAGAATAAAAGTATTAAGCTCCTTGATTTGTTTTTCCCCTCAATGACGTCCTATCATAAATTGAGCAGTGTTTATTTGCACGTATCTAAATGGGGGCACATTTACCCAGTCAAATGGGCAGGTAAACCTAATCTGGCGCGCCTAACTCATTTTATGAATGTCACCAGCCACTGGCTTGGCAAACTAATGCGTTTACCAGGGTTCAATAGCAACTGGTGCGTTTCGTAACATTGCAAATAACTGTGGGAATGTCAACTTGGTACTTTACTATTTTAGAGAGATTTTAAAAATATATTTCGTATCGTTTCTATGCCAATCACTATACTATTAGAAAACCACATGGCTGACTCACTCACTGACATTAATGTTTACCCACTTCCAGATTAGCTAGAAACTTGCAAATTTTGCCAACTTCTAGCTTTTGGCCTGTAACAGGCAGGAAAATTCTAAAAAATAAAAATTTAACCCCCTGAAAAAATTCAAAATTTCGGAGCAACTTTAAAGTCGGTGCGGACCTTTCTTTGATGGTCTCTTGTAGCTAAACGGTAAGACTTATCATAAAACGGATTGCACCAGCAGCTACAGATTTAGCGAGATAGAGCTATATTTTAGGTAAATTTTGTACATTTTCCACACATTCTTTAATTTTCTGACACACTTATGGGATGGATAGAATCATAAAATTTCGTAGGCATATTGGCACATCCAATTACTATTATTTTGCCAAAATTTATGACTGGGGGTTTGGGGGTGGAGCCCCCAACCAGCAAAGCGAGTCCTAACTATACAGTAGAACCTTCTTGGTGATCAAATGATCTAACGCAACTGACTCGCAATAGAATGAACTACCAATGACGGGGAGATTAATATTCGAATACCGGTCGAGTGTACTGTGTGCTATTTCCGAAATTATTTTCCCTTCAACCTTCATGAAAATGTGATTGCACTTAATTAAATTCTACCTCCCACATCCCTAACACACTATTGCAATTAGCAAATGAGTATAATCCAAATGTATAGCAAAACTAGAAGCAACGAGCTAATCTATGTACCATAAAAAAATATGACCATTTTTAAGAAAACAAATCTGAATTATTTAAAAAAATATATTAGCAGTGTAAACAATGAGAGTAGGGAATATTAATATACATATATATATATACAACTATATATATATATATATATATATTAATAATATTGCGCTTCTGGGCTACATCATGTTTAGCCCAGTTTGTGGAAAGATCAGCGAGTACTAATGCACCGTTGCCCAGGGAACGCCCGAATGTACTAATCGTACATCCTTTCCGTGGAGGCTCTTTCCATGTCCCGATGAGATGAGGTGATGGTGATAGTGAGTATGAGGGGTGTGGAAGCAGTAGAAACACTTAAACCCAACTAACCAAACCCTGGAGATTGTTGAGGTGATTCCCCTTTTGGGAAAAAACACCCTAGTACCAGCCGGGAATCAAACCCGGGACCACAAAACTAGTAGCCAAGTGAACTGAACAATACACCACGTGTCCTGTTATATAGATGTACCGATAGATTGTTCTTTTTACACCGCGGCTTAGAACTGTTCGTTCATTCGCATTCAATAATTGAGTTGGTGAAATAGGAACAAGGAACGAGGAAGGTTGAGTTGGTTTTTTAATTTATTATTTTTAGAAAATGTATCCCTACTTGCGTTGAGTAAGAATGGGAAGTCATTTAATTAATTTTTTAAATCACTCCCGCTACACTCTGCCAGGATATGAACACCGATCTCCCCGTCATGAGCGATCCACTTCTAGAGTTATGCCACCCGCCTCGGTGTTGTAGTTGGCTAACGCGCTAGTCGTGTTGAGCTCAACCGCTGAGGACGGGGAGATCGAGGTTCGATGCTCGGTCGGGTGAACTGGGGGGGGGGGTTCCTAAATGGTTTTCCACTCCCCCTCCACGCAAATGCGGGTTCACTTCCTCTAATTCATCCTTCCCAATTCCTAATCCATTAGCTTAATTAGTACTTAAAGCGAATAACCCTAACGGATAGTAAGATGCCGTGCTAAATAATAATAATAGAGTGCTGCCTTAGACCAGGGTCCACCAACTCACGGCCCGCGAACTGCATCTGGCCCGTGAAACATATCTGACCGCCCAGCTTGCTTATAATATTTTTATATTATTTTCCGACTTGCAGTCATATAAGCAAAATAAAAAAACAAACAAAAAAAGTTTGAATTTAAAACCAAATACCTTAAATTATTTCAAACTCTGCTATATGCATTTTTTTTTACTTTAAATAATTGGTTGTAGGGATTTTTATTCACATAATGTTGATAAATATTGCGTGTATTTTGCTAACCAACATAAACCTCTGGGTAAATATAATATTTTAAATACACATAAATAATTATTTTAAATACATAGCATCGAATGACTAGCATAGACCTTCATCGATGGACACGTAAATTAAACGTCAGGCTCTAGTAGTTTAATAAATCAAATGGACGAGCTCATATATCCGTTAATTACGATCATAGCTGCATCTGAATATCATATTCTTTAAATTGAAAAATAAAGCTTTAAAACGGGAATTGAACCCGGAACCTTTTGCTTTGTACACCAAAACTCTAACCACATCTATCCAAGAGTCACCCCATGCTCCAGGTCATTCTTCATTCATATTTTAAGGCACAGTCTGTGGTGGATATGATATTTATATGTAGCTATAGTCGTAATTAACTAGTAAAATAGCTTGGCTATCCAAAATATCATGGTATTACATTATTGTACTATTGGCAGCATAAATCTCTCCTGAGTTTAAGATGGCTGCGTTGTATGATAGTTGGAGGTGACCTGGTGGTCTAAGGGTAAGGTGTCAGACTTCTATGCTGGCGGCCGGGGTTCAATCCTAGGTCCCGGCAAAGATTTATCTGATTACCAAACCCTTCCTTCACCTCTGACAAGACATCCTGTGAATGTGGGGAATGCCAGGCCTCCACCGTGGTTCGGATCCCACGTTAAACTGTAGGTCCTCCATTTCATCTCACTATCACCCTACCATTACACATTAGCCTAAGTGCGTATTACCCGAACGGGTAGTAAGACGCGGTGCTAATAATAATAACAACAATAATAATAAATGATAGTTCGTGATCTTAATTGATCACTCATCTGTAGCTGACGATTTACACACGTCCATCACAGACTCTGCCTTAAAATATGAGTGAAGAATGACCCTGGGCACGAGACAATTCCTGGAGCTCAATGGTTAGAGCATTGGCGTACCAAACCAGATCTTGGGGTTCGATTCCCGTGTCTAGGTGTCCGTTTTACAATTTAAAGAGTATCTAGTAGTTTAGTTGGCATGTGTCTGGAAGGTCAAGGTTTGAATACCAGCCAGATGTTCAGAGTTCTGTTTTTTCCTAGATGGATTCCCACACTAACTTCACTCAAATGCGGTTTCATTTCATTTCAATGTCTTCCTCCATTAAAATTTATCTTCTCAGCGTGTCCTTCTACCTGTCTGGACTATAAATAAATATATAATAGACTATATTTAGACAAACATTGTGTCTATAGGCTGTGGTCCGCAGCACGCCCCGAATTTGTAAATTTAATCTTTCGACCAATTTGAGTTTGAGACCACTGCCTCAAGACATATTATAAATTATTATTATTATTATTATTAGCACCGCGTCTTACTACCCGTTCGGGTTATACGCACTTACGCTAATGTGTAATGGTAGGGTGATTGTGAGATGAAATGGAGGACCTACAGTTTAACGTGGAATCCGAACCACGGTGGAGACCTGGCATTCCCCACATTCACAAGATGTCTTGTCAGAGGTGATGAAGGGTTTGGTAATCAGATAAATTTGTGCCGGGACCGAGGATTGAACCCCGGCCGCCAGCACAGAAGTCGGACACCTTACTCCTAGACCACCAGGTCACCCCATAAATTAATAAATATTATGCTATAACATATCCTATTTTTGTTATCACCACGTCTTACGACCGGTTCAGGTTATATTCATATAATATGATAATTACTCTAATAGGGTAGGGATGAGGTAGGAAGCATTTGAGGTAACCCACCTGCATTTGCATGAAAGGAGAGTGGGAAAACACAAAGTATACGCTCTGGCCACATGGTCTAAGGTATCATTCTCACAGTAGACTAGACTGCCGATGACAGTAAAATCGGGGATCAAGTACCGGTCGAGTATACTGAGGGTATTAAAAAAAAGGTTTTCCCCACTCTCCCTCCACGCAAATGCGGATACATTTGCTCTAAATATAGCCTCACTCCTCTCTAAAATCACTAGAGTAATTAGTACATAAGCGTATAATCAAACGGGTATTAAGACGTGGTGCAAAAAAAACCCACAAGCTTAAGTAACTTTTTTAAAGTTTAAGCTGGCGCCTGTGAGCCGAGTCTACGGAGGGGGTGGGGGGAATGTCAAGACCCCCTGAGAACCCTCCTTAGATACTACGTCATTGGGTTTGTTGAATGGATACATGAGAATATATACGATATCTGTCACTATTTTTCACCACCATTCCTATAATGAATGCCCTGTTTGTACAGATACACACACAGAGGGTTATACGGAATTTAAAAAAGCCACTTTTTTTAGTTTGGGGACATATAAAACGTAAATATTCATTATCAAAATCTAGAAGTCAAAGGTCTTCATGATTTAAAAGGTATATATATATATACACACACACACACACACACACACATCATGCCCAAGCAGACCAGATAGGCAGGTACAGTAGCCCCATGGCTTCTTTGGTGCTGAGTGACAGCTCACAGCTGACAGATAACGGCTTTGAAAAGTTACCAGACCAAATTATTTATCCCTACGCTGAACCATATAATCTGAAAAAACATGTGTTTAGCAGCTGTCACTTCTGATAGTCAAAATTTAGGTATATACCTAAATGTTGACTTGTCAGAAGTCGGCTGTGAGCTGTCAGTCAGCACCAAAGAAGCCATGGGGATACTGAGCAGTGTTATGCCTGTAGCCATACGGCTCATGTTAACCGGACAGTGAACATCGAGTGGTCCAGTGCCCAAATATAGAGAGAGCTTTATGAACCTCTCTGGTTCATTGAATGTTCTGGATCTGATGACCCGTGCCATCCCTTGCCTCGTGGGAAAAAACACCGTCCCTGCGCGACCAATTATGTAACCTCCTTTTCCGCCCCTCTTCCCCCTCTACTCACCTTCCCCTCTAGATGACGTCATCATCAGTGTGGTACCTCCCTCCCTCCCTCATCCCCTTGTACCGTTTAGCAATTATCACTCCAACAGTTTGTGGTTTTGTCGTCCGATTTCAGTTTCACAGGGATTTATATTTCACGCTATTTTTTTTATTGATTAAAAAAAATAGTTGATGAAAGTGTTACTATAATACATTTTAAAAGGACCAAATAAATGTTAAACCGACAACAGCAATTGTTTGGATATTCTAAACATATGCGTGGGTTGGACATATCTAAAATATGCATCCAGTAATTAAATTATCATCTTTTAAACTAGAATATAAACACATACTACAGGAATATATTAAGCCCAGCTAGAAAAATTCAAATGTATTCTATTTTTTGCCGTGGACCATGCCTTACTACCCATCCGGGATATCCACACAAATGGGTTGGAGTGAGGTAGGTAAATGTACCCTTATTATTGTGGAGGGAAAACGAGGAAACATTTAAGGGGAAAATGTAATCTGTACTCCCAGCCAGGAATCGAACCCTCACTTTACCGTGACCAACTAACCAGACAAAGTTAGATTGACATCCTAGCTTACGGGATAATTGATTATAAAGTTAAATTAATTCTTTAAATGCCTTAATTATATTTTGAACATGAGCTTATTACCCTCCATGAACGTCATAAAAACTTACGTGAAAAGGTCAAAAGCTTGTTAAAATTGGGACTCGTCCCTCCACTCTTAGGCCTCCTCTGCACATTCAGCGAGCGTACCCGAGCGTACTCGAACGAGCCCGAGGGGCAATATGTAGAAGGTGCATTCGTATTTGTTCGGAGTCGTTCGTAAATGTTCGGCTAGTTATTTGGCCTGAGTCAGCGCACGCACCCTTCTATGAAAGTGAACTTATCAAATGAAACAATGTGTTAATGGATAACATTCGGCTTCATTCGGGACGTAGGTATTCGGCCGTATATTAAGAGAAACATTCAGGCAAATGTGTATAGAGGGCATAAATTCAATGGGTCAAATCCTATATTTGGAACTTGTATGATAGAAAGATACCGTTATTGGTTCACATTTCACTATAATCAGGAGCTAATTAACGCCAGTGATCACTGATCATGGTTGTCGGGGAAGGCGGGGGGGGGGGGATACATTTGTTTATCCGATGACCTTCCAAAACAGTCATCTGCCCTTTCTCTTTCACCTTAATAGGAAAGGGGAGTATTTATCATTCTCATTTTAAAGAAAATGTTGTTTTCATTGAAACACAAGTTGAATGACATTGATTTTTTTCTTCCGTCTCGCCCCAATGATTATATAACTTTCCAGTTGACTTTGACATACAAAATTATCTTTTGATTTCCTCAATTTGGGAATTGTAACTTACGTTCAGTTACAAAACATCTCAGAAAACCAAATTTAACTTTAGTTTCATTAACTCCCTGCACCGGTATTTACATAATCTAAGGCAGCGTTTTTTTAATCTGTGCAATCTCAGGAAGTGTGAGGCAATTTTAGAATATGCTTTTTTTCTTTGTCTCTCACAATATAAATTAGCTTAAATATTTAGGAGAGTCAATTTTTTCAAAACTGAATCAAGGACGTTTGTCAAAGACTTAACCAGAATAATTTATGTTTTCTATTTGTAAAATTTAACAGCATTATTTAATGCTCGTATATATAGTGTAGCCATTTTTGAGGCGGCTCCAGTGTCTATTTTTTCTGGTGTAAGAGCTCCTTTGGTCCAAAATGTTTGGAAGCCCTTGGTAGGCTGGTTTAAGACCGTGGTCTCAAGTTCAGAGAGCTTAAAGGGCCAGTTTCACGAACTCGGGGGGGAGGGGGGGCGTGTTGCGGGCCATATCTTAAATATATGTATACACTGCAAGTCTGGGTTACATCATTCGTAGCCCGGTAGTGGAAAGATTAGACAGTACTTACGTACCTTTGTCCAGGGGACACCCGAATGTAATAATCTTACATTCTTTCCATGGAGGTTCTTTCCATGTCCCGATGAGGTGAGCTGAGAAGAGTAATTATAAGGTTTGGAACCAGTGAAAACACTTAGGCCTAAACCTAACTTAAGCCTGATTAACACAAACCCTGATGACTATTCGGGTAAATCCCCTTTCAGGAAAAATACCCAACGTACCAGCTGGGAATCGAACCCGGGACCCCTGGATTCGTAGCCAGGATAGCCTAAAGAAACACGTTTTATTAATTATATTCCATAATTTGTTGTTTTTTAGCGCGTCCTACTACCCGTCTGGACTATGCACATTTTAATCACGATATTAGGTAAGACAAAGATTTAAAGAAAATGTAACCACGTTTGAGTGAAGGGAGTGTGCGAAACCATATAGGAAAAAATCCCCCTCTGTATAGATGACCGGAGTTTAAACCCAGAGCTCCTTGACACCTGCAAACTATATCATAATAATATGACGTTTAATCCACGTACCGACCGATGTAGCTATATAATAGCTTTTTGATGCCATGTATTTAAAATTATGTAATTTAAAATATTGGAAAACTTTTATTTTCACAAATCTGGGCTAGCAAAATACTCGAAGCAGAATTTATTAAATCATGTAAATATAAATTCCCACAATAAAGTGTTTAAAGTGATAATAAAATGGTGGTGTTTGAAATAGTTATTTGTGTGTTTGCTATTCATAGTAAATACACACACTGAAATTAAACTATGATGTTTTATATGTGTATGTTGACAAGACATCTTGTGAATGTGAGGAATGCCAGGTCTCCACCGTGGTTCGGATTCCACGTTAAACTGTAGGTCCTCCATTTCATCTCACAATCACCCTACCATTACACATTAGCGTAAGTGCGTATAACCCGAACGGGTAGTAAGACGCGGTGCTAATAATAATAATAATATATGTGTATGTGTGTTTGTGTGTGTGTGTGTGTGCGTGCGTGCGTGCGTGCGTGTGTGTGACTGCAGGCGGGAAAGTAATATGAAAGTATTACAGAAAAGTGGGCCGGTCAAATTAGTCTGTGGTCCACGGGGCGTAATTTTGCTAACCCTGGTCTAAGGTGTCACGTTCGCAATAGAATGGATTTTTAGTGAAAGAAAGGTCAAGCTTCTATTTTTCAAATGTTTATCCACCCACCTCTCCTATATTTCCACGTAAATTAGGGTACAATTCCTCTAAATTCCACCTCTCTCTAATTAGTGCTATTTGTGCGGAAAGGCCGGACGGGTGGTGTACATTTAAAAACACAAACAAATTTAAACTTTTAAACTTTTTACCTAAATGAAACAATTAGCCTGCCGTTGACGAATGATGCGTTGATTTTTTTAATGGCAGCTTTTTAACTTTAACCCTTAAATTTTAGAAATGCTAATTGGAAATTTATTTTTTCTTGGTGGAATACATATTATTCTTATTTTTATTTTTATTTTTATTTTTAATTCCGAATTGAAAATTTCGCACTGTGATTTTTTTTCAAACATTCTCGGTGCACAAACGTTAATTTTTTTAAAATAATTACTATAAAAATGAGTTTGATACAACTTCTGGAACAATTGTCTGAAGAATTACTTCACGATTTTTAATATATATATTTAGAAAAAAAAAAGCTCTGGAATGTCCACTTTGAAGAGAAAAAAAACTTTTCAAAACTAAATTTATCAATAGCTTGAACATATGAATGTTTTCTTTATTAATAGTAGTCACCAGCTTCAGTGGCTGAAAGGTTTAAGTAGTCACTATTGCGTTACACTGGTCTGTTAATGACTGGCAGACCGGGGTTAAAACCCCGGTTGGGTTTATTGAAGGTGATTTTCTTTAAATGTTTACCACTCTCTTTACAGGCAAGTGCGGGTATGTTACCTCTAAAATGCTTCCGTACACCTCCCTACCCCCACCAGAGTAATTATTATACACGAGTATAACCTAAACAGGCAGTAAGACATGGAGATAACAAAATAATATCAATAGTTGACATAGGTAATTTCTCCCTCGGAGAAATCCCTGTCAATTTGTTGCCTATAATCAACTGCTCCGGACAGTATAAACCTTGTTGAAACACCACTAATGACATTTTGTTTTATTACCAGGTGTAGAAAGGTGCGATTTATGTGACCGGATGGACCCCGGAGTCCCAGAGTAATGGCCGCCAACTGTCCACGCAAATTAGTCCGGATTTCATGCCATAATTTGGAGTAATGGAAAATACGGCACACATAATCTATTTCGAAACACAACAGAATTTTGTTGTGGTCCACGGTTTTGAAAATTATAACCACACATTCATTTCTATTACTGCGATGGGAAAGTGTTTACACGTTTTCG
>CABFVX010000195.1:119057-152801 GCA_902151425.1 Timema shepardi | reverse complement strand
GGGGGGGGGGGCGTAATGAATTTACCTATATTGGTCGTCATAGTCTGTGTAGGATTCTACTCTCATACATTTTAATTAGGAACTAATGAATTGATTTTATTTGGGAATTCCATTATCACTGGGACATGTATTTATACACTGTTTCGATAAAATAATGACAGCTTCATATTTACAAAATGTATAGCAATTTGGTTATTTCTCCTCTATTTTGAAATATAATAACTTAGTAAGCAAAGCGTTTTAGTAGAAGAACATCACTTTCAAACCCAGTAAGGGACTAAGCCTATCTTAAATAGACGCAATTTCTTATTTTGCATCGAGTCCGTTCTCTATTTTTATATATTCTTTGATTTTTCATGGCTATATCTATTTATCTGGATTTATTTTTATGAAGTTTCAGATTTTTCTCATAAATATGGCACGCTCCGTAGGCCAAAACTAGATTTATAGCTCTAGTAGCTTGATCATAGTCTGCTTAATTCACCCTGAGCCACACCACTGCAAACAAATAAAAAAGTTTAAAAAATTTTGGGGGTAGTCTTAAGAGATCGTACGATGAGCTTGAGAAAAATTCTTGACAGATAAAGAGTTGGTTTCTTAGGGACGTGGTCTTCTAAAATCAACACTGTTGGATTAGAAAGATCCTTCAAAGTTATATCAATCCCTTTAAGGAAAAAAAATAGATGTTTTATATCGTAATTGGGTTGTGGAAAAATATAAGAAAATATAAAGAGAATAAGGGATTTCTTGATTAAAAATATCATTTTCATAAACTTTTCTTTAGTGCAAAACGAATTTTAAATCAAAACGATTATTTTCCAATATAACTTTATTTAATTTTCGGTCAACTACAATTTTGGATATATTTTTAAGGTTGTTTAGTTTAATGTATTGAGACTATAATTTTATAAACTGACCATATTTATTTTATTGAGTATACAAATAGTTACATTGGAGCCTCCTAAAATTTTAGCTTATCTATTCATGCACCAAATTTTATTGTTGTTTATAAAAGACGTTCGTTTGAATATTTAATAACTTCGGAGATATCTTGATGGACATCTAAGGGGAGCTAAAATCTCAACTCCAATGATATAACCAACCTTTGGAAAATTTAGAAAATAAATGTTAAACTCCAAATTTGTATGTGTCCATATAGAAATTTAAAAAATAGTATAATTTATTTAATTTTTAACAATATCACTTCATTCAAAATCCCTATAGTCTTTATAATTACAGTTATAGTTTTTATATTAAATATTTAATTAAAATTATTGAAAACGCTTTGTTTTATATACATGCTGAATTTTAGGTTTATGTTTTATCAAGAAGTGCCGCGTAAATATGTTGAATAATTCAGGCAAAGAACGTATGTAATCATGGACGTAAGGACTGTGTGTGGGGAGGGTTTAAGGCGTGATGGAAGGGGACTCGATAAAACGCGAGTGTTTTTACAATTTTTATGGGAATTTTTTTTTTGTCTAAAATAAATCAAAGATATCTCCAGTACAATCATAGAGTTTAATTTTCTTCATGAGGTGATCATTGTGAAGAAAAGAAAATTATATGTTTGTACTGAAGAAATATTTTATTTATTTTAGCCAAAAAAAAGTTTTGCAATAAAAAACCAGCAAAAACACTGGTGTTTTCCCTTCCACCTCACCTTAAGTTTTTGATATGAAACTTAAAGAAGTCCTCGTTTCAAACTTCAAATAACTTATAAAATACTTTAATCTCCGAAAAAATTCCAGACGAATATCACTTTGAATGGCTTCTAGAGACATTAGATTTCTTTTAAAATAAATACTCGTAGGTGGCCACTACAAATAGCTTCTATATGAATATATTTGAAAAAAATAAATACAAAAGAGGACAACTCCAATTAGCTTTTAGCTGTGTTCAATTTTCAAAAATGTATTGTGGGAAGAGCACTTACTTCCCCTTAGCGTTTAGGAGCATATAATTTTCAAAAAGAAAAAAAAATGAAAAATCTTAATAGCTTCTAGGGAATTTCAAATTTCAAAAAATTCTGTGTAACATCAAATAGACTCTAGGGAATCTAATTTATGTATAAAAAAAAAGTTGGTGATCACTTTTTGAAATAGCTTTTAGAATCATCAAAATTTTCAAAAATTTGCCGTAGGAGGACTACTTCAAATAGCCTCTAGGAGTATCAAAATTTGTAAAAATGAGATAGCACTATTATAAATAGCTGTCGGAGTATAATTTTCAAAAATTATCTAAACGAGGAACACCACAAATATCTTTTGGGGGAAAGGAGGGTAGAAAGCCCTTGAGAACATTTTTGTTACCTACTCCTCCCCTTACTTTTTTACAAAAATAAAATTCCACCACTATTGTATAAAAAAAACAATGCTCTTATTTCTAAGGGTTTAAAAGTAAGTCTTAACATCATGTCATAGACTTACGATTTTGAACCTCCCCTCCTCCCCCGTCACCGATCAAATTCTACTTAATAAAATGTATTAATAATAATAATATTTATATAAACATTATAACTTTGTAGATTCTGGACAGTAAAAAAAATACACACTATCAAATTAAAACACTGTATGGCAAAAATGGTATGGTTCCTTTACCTCCAAATGAAGGACTTCAAATGGACCACAAATGGACAACGAATAATTACTTTGCGAACGTTGTGTGTTTATAAACGAGCATTGATTTTTCTAGCCAGGCTGTATCTGACAGCATCCCTTTTTGTTTACATTCCAGTTCAATCGGAGGTCTTGCTAAAAGCAAACAGAATGTGCGCTGGTTAAAATGTTATTAAACCTTTCATTACTCTGTTTCATCCCGCGTATACGAATATAATATTCGACAGACGAATTGAGGCGGTTAATGCGTAGCGTCTACGTAGACACTGTGGTTCAGTTATAGGTCAGTTAAATATCTTATTACTACCCACATCGGTAGGCACGTGGACTAAACTTTAGGCTCACTTAGTCTGGTTTGTTGATGGAGGGGTATTTAGGGTTCAAATCTTGACCAGAAATACATATATATTTTAACTTAATTGTTTTTCACTCTTACTCTTAAGAAAATGCGGGTTCGTTTACTCTCAATTCTACCCTACTTATCCCTACGTCACGAGAGCAATTTAAAAATACCTATAGCTCGGATGGGTATTAATAGGCGGAGTAGGGGGGGGGGGCGCCACTTTCTCTAAATTAAACCTTACTCATCCCTAACTCATAATTGCAATTAGAACATAAGCATACAACCCGAATGGGTACTAAGACGCGGTGATAAATAAACCTATCTCAATAAAGCGAAAGTTCACTTATTCTGGTAATCACATAGTTCCGTTATATCTATGAAGATAAAAGGGATTCCTCCTTGGTTTGGTAACTCGTTAATATTTTAGTGGTGCACATAATTAATTAATACGTTGATTATTTTGAAATTGTTACTCTTGTTACTAAAATTACTTAAAGCTAATGTAAAAAAAACTTAATTCTTCCTCAAAGCGACTTATTTTATGAAATATATTAATGAGACCAATAGAGGCATGCCATTACACATCATCATCATCATCATCATCATCATCGTCGTCGTCGTCGGTTTCCAGCCTGTGGTTGTGCCGGTTTATTAAAATGCCACAGGGTGACCTGGCGGTCTAGGGGTAAGGTGTCGGACATATGTGATGGGGTCTGAGGTTCAATCCTCGGTCCCAGCACAGATTTATATGATTACCAAACCTTTACTTCACCTCTGACAAGACGTGTATTAATCACAACTTGTGAATGTGTGTGAATGCCAGGCCTCCACCGTGGTTCGGATCCCACGTTAAACTGTAGGTCCTTCATTTCATCTCACAATCGCCCTACCATTACACATAAGCGTAAGTGCGTACAACCCGAACGTATAGTAAGACGCGATGCTAATAATAATATTAAAATGCCTCCATCTTCCTCCTTTAATCGCTTCTATTCTTCTCCTCTTACTTGCACACATTATGTTATCTGCTCCTACCATCTCTGTCTTGGCCTCCCTTGCGGTCTCTTCTTCCTACATACTTCATATTTATCATTCTCTATGGTATTCTCTCCTTTTCCATCCTCATTACACGCTCATACAATCTCGGTCTTACTTTCTCCACTATCTCATGTTCACTCTGTATATTCCAAATATCATGATTAATTCACTATTTAAACTATAGTAGTTAAATTAGGTATATTTACTAGCAAAGTTGTTTGGAATAGCGTTACATAGGTAATGTATTATTTAATGCTTAACTAAATTTTTCAACTTGAATAAAATATGATGGCTTAAGATTTATACGAAAATATTCATTTCTCTATCTATTAAATACTGGAATGAAATATTTCATCGTCATTTTATAGATATTATTATTTTTTACAAATCCATTGCTGCTTTTTAAAACCCTTTCCAAATTTATTATCTAGCCAATTTAATTTTGTAACGAGTCTCATCTGTGTAAACTTGGCCCTTTGTCTGTGCCCTCGGTTCACTACTAATTATCTTGAACGTTTGCTTTTATTATCAACAGGTAGCGTTGGTGTGTTTGTGTCTGGCCGTGTCAGTTTCGGTGGCTCAGAACTCTGACTTCAGTTTTTCCAACTTCCTCGGGAATGTTCCTAACACACAAAACCGAGGTAAGCCCGGTGAGAAATACTTTTAATTAGATTTTGATATTAATTTTTTAATTAGCATGTTTTATCTAGTGAGAATTGATTAAATTTCATTATTGTTCAATTTACATGACCTAGTTAACTGATTAAATATATCAACAATTGTAATGATATTGGTTTTTTTCTTATTTAGTAATTATATATATATATATAAAAGAATATATATACATATATATTTAAGAATATATATACGAGGATAGTATTAATCGTATTATTTCATCAGTTTTAATATTTGTTTTGTTGATAGTAACTATAATCATTATGCCTAATTTAATTACAGTTTTATTTGAATGGGATGGCTTATATTGGGTTTAATATGGATTGTAATTAATTATCATATCATCAAAATGTATAATTCTTGGGTATTAACTGTATTTTCGAAGAATATTGGTGATGGTTTTTCTTAAAAGCCATTAAATGAAGTTTATATTTTGGAAAATGAGATATTTATTTGATGAAAAATAGTAATTGCCAGATAACTGGCATATAATTTTCTCTTGCCTAAGTAGTAGGCCTATTTTACTATAACTTACCAAATATAACAGATAAGGTGCTCCCATTTTTATTTTTTTATTTTAGAACCCTGATCATTTATTTATAACGACGAATTTTCGTGGTCCCCCTAGCTTTAATATGCACAACGGGTAAGGATGGTATTTTTAAAACCGGGTATATTTATATTACTGTGTTTTTTTAAATTTATTATTTAATATAATTTTCCAAAAGACGTATTAATTTCTTCTATGGGAAGGTTACGCTTGATAATTTATTTTGATGAATGCATTAAAGCATATGCCACAAGCACGAACAGGAAGTCTCGAGTCTTGTTTCTGTATATTAAGAGGTTTTTTTTTTCTCAATTTTTTCCCCCCCTCTTTTTTTTTCGCTTTCCCATTTTTTCATATGTTTTCTATTTCAAAATAATAATTAAATTGTCATATTTCAAAAACATTTCGTGACCCACCAAAAAAAAATTGACTTGCGACCCATATTTTAAGAATCACTGGCTTAGAGAATTAAAAAAAGAAACTTCCACGTATGATTTGTCTGACATTTAGATAGTTTAAAAATAAAAAAAACACGTAAAAACTGTTGTACCTTCGGGCTTATATGACGGCCTCAACAGTACAGTAATAATTGTCCAACTGAAGGTCACGCGGACGGTAATTTTAGTTTCTAGTGTATATGTTTTATTTTTGTTTCAGTCTATATCCTGTTATTATTTGCACTTTAAAGACTGACTAGAAAGTTTCCCACTCCACCCACCCTGTGCATACAGACTGATTGGCGATCCAATGAATAAATTAGTAACCTTGTCATGGTCGAGAGCGATATAATATTTGTGCTGGTGGCCGGAGTTCAATCCTCGGTCCCGGCATAGATTTATCTGATTACCAAACCCTTCCTTCACCTCTGACAAGACATCTTGTGAATGTGGGGAATGCCAGGCCTCCACCGTGGTTCAGATTCCACGTTAAATTGTAGGTCCTCCATTTCGTCTCACAATCACCTTACCATTACACTTTGCGTAAGTACGTATAACCCGAACGGGTAGTAAGACGTTGTGCTAATAATAATAATAATTATATAACATTGGGCATCTCCACTCTCTACTGTCTCTGGTTCAAATCACAATTGGGGGAATTCAATATATTCGGAAAAAGGCACCGTTGGGTTATAATTCCGCGTTATTCCAGGGGTTCCAGGGGTTGGTATCAAGTAGCATAGCTACCAGGGGAAATATGGACATCCCTTACGGGTCAACGTGATTCCCCCTCCCCTCACTCCTATTGCAGGGGGACTAGTAGTAATAGCAAATACCATTGATACAATTAGTGAAATAATATCGATAGCTTAAATTAAGCTAATTTGTATGTGTCTTAGTTGAACATAATAGTTAGTGTTGAGTAATTGAAAACATTAACATAGGACCACCCTCTTCCCCCTAACACTTCACATCACCCATTACCTCCGGCTATCGCTCAGAGGCGTGATATTTAGAAATAGTAACCAATAATTTTCGAACTGATACATCTAATAATTTAATACCCACAAACCATGCTATATTTCTTTGTAAATAAAAAAAAAGGGACAGAGACTTACTCAAACCAAAATTATTATTATTATTATTATTATTATTAGCAGCAGCACCACTTCTTACTACCCGTTCGGGCTGTATGTACTTACGCTAATGTGTAATGATAGGGGGATTGTGAGATGAAATGGAGGACCTACATTTTAACGTGGAATTCCGAACCACGGTGGAGGCCTGGCATTCCACACATTCACAAGTTGTGATTAATACATGTCTTGTCAGAGGTGAAGGAAGGGTTTGGGAATCAGATAAATCTGTACCAGAACCGAGAATTGAGCCCCGGACCCCCAGCACATAAGTCCGACACCTTAACCCTAGAAAGCCAGGTCACCTACTAAACCATATTAAATATTTGTAGTTGTTACACAATTAAGTAAGAAAAAAACCTGACAAGAGTAATTAAAATTTAAGTTGATATAGATTAATAATCATTGGAGGTAGATGTATATGACTCTTTACTCTAAACATAAAGTGACATGTGACAGTAAAGGAAAGGTCTTTATTGTAAGTGCTCAAATACACACGTGTAACGTAACTTCACCCCAAAGTAGAAACTGAATATTTTCTTGCGCGTCTTAACTGACGTCGCGAAATTTCGCGCATGCGTAAAACAATCAATAGTTCCTGTGTTTTGTCTGGTATGTGGAAATACTTGTTATACCCTTAATTTAGAATTTGTCAAGAGCTACAGTATCCCCATGGCTACTTTGATGCTGACTGATAGCTCACAGCTGATATTTAAAAGTTTTGAAAAGTTATCAGACATAAATTATGTATCCCTACGCCGAACCATATGATCTGCAAAAACATGTGTTTAGCAGCTGTCACTTCTGACGGTCAAAATTTAGATATGTATTTAAATGTTGACTGTCATAAGTCAGCTGTGAGCTGTCAGCACCAAAGAAGCCACGAAATTACTGTAGTCTATAATCCAGAGCATATTTACACACTGTGTGATTTGACTGTCTCGTGTTTAGTTTTTTTTTAAATCTCGTCAATCGTTACCGGAATTACCACTGGTTACTAGCACGCGCCACCACTGATAGCTAAACGGTTTAATCCTGACCAACCTGCTTCGGTGGTCACATGGTTTAAGGCGTCACTTTAACAATAGGCTGGGCTGCCAATGACAGAGACCGCGGTTCGAATCCCGGTCAGGTGTACGGAGGGTTGTTTTTAATCTAAACAATTTTCCACTCTCCCTCCCCGCAAATTTGGGTACACTTCCTATTGTTAACCTTCCTCATCCCTAACTCATTTGCGTAATTATTACATACACGTGCAAACTGAACAGGTAGTAAGACGCAGTGCTAAAATAATCCACCTTAGACGATGTAGATATGGGGATTTATCTGTAAAATGGTACCAACCGTACTTTCGTTGCCTGCTAAAGAGTCCACAAATAAAATTTATGTTTGGATGTTGGTAGGAAGTATGTTTTATAAAATACAAACATTATTTTTACTGTTAACATTGAAAATATTTCTTACCAATATTAATCATATAGATATTAATATTATCTATTTAAAATTACAGTTTAGAGTAATATATACATGTATATATTACTATGTGAACAAATAAATAAAAACTAAATTAGTAAATCATATGGCAGCTGCCAAAAAAGTTATTTACTATCCAAACTGGACTATAAAATATATCCTATCAACGGTAAGAAGGAATTTCTGGAGCCTGGAATCTGGACGGTACTTTCTCCAATTAAATTACTACATTATAGTAGAATGTTTACAGACAAACCCACCTCGGTGGAGTGGTTAGCTAACGCGCTAGTCTCGTGTTGAGTTATACTGTCGAGGACGGGGAGATTGAGGTTCGAATCTCGCTTGGGGTTACTAGGGGTGGTTTTCCCTAAATTCCTTTCCACTCTCCCTCCACGTAACTGCGGGTTCACTTCCTCCATATTCAACCTTACCAATTCCTAACTTATTAGCGCGATTGGTATTTAAACTATGCTGGCGGCCGGGGTTCAATCCTCACTCCCGGCAAAGATTTATCTGATTACCAAACCCTTCCGTCACCTCTGACAAGACATCTTGTGAATGTGGGGAATGCCAGGCCTCCACCGTGGTTCGGATTCCACGTTAAGCTGTAGGTCCTCCATTTCATCACACAATCACCCTATCATTACACATTAGCGTAAGTGCGTATAACCCGAACGGGTAGTAAGACGCGGAGCTAATAATAATAATAATAATAATAATAATATTTAAGCGTATAGTTCGAACGGGTAGTAAGACCGTGTTAAGTATTATTATTATTATTTTACAGAGAAAAGGGGCTTTCTAACAACCCTTCTTACCACAAACAGGGTATGGGTGTGTGTCCCGAGTGGTATTTTTTTTAGCACAGTGTGCTACTACCCGTTCGGGTTATACACTTATACACTAACCACGCTAATTATTTTGGGGATTGGGAAAGTTAAACGTATAGGAAGCGTACCCACATTTGCATGGTGGAAGAGTGGAAAACATTTTTTTAACCAGCCTCAGTTCACCCGACCGTGATTCGAACCACGATCTCTCTGTCATAGGTAGTCTATTCTACTGTGAGAGTAGCGCCTTAGACCATGTCGTCACTGAAGCTGGTCCGACTGATTTTATTCATCTTAAAACTGCCTCTACCTAAACTCTAATAGACTTACATTTTGTATGTATATTTTCCCAGGACCAGTACTGTTCCCGATGAGTCCTGGGGGCGATGAGACGAGTGGGGTGATCGTTGGATCCTCGGGGTATGGGTTCGTACCCCCTGGAAGTAACAGAATAGGTGAGTTATTAATTGACTTTTATATATATATAAACAGACTTATATTTAATTTATTATCTTAGTTTTAATGTAATCATCACAAGATATCGTTAGAATAATCAAGTCTCTTAAATTATGGTGGGCAGGACATGAGACGGGAATAGGAGAATCTAGAACCTTGATCAAGGTATTGACTGGAAAACCTAATGGGAAGAGACCATTGGGAAGACCTAGACGTAGATGGGAGGATAACATTAGAATAGACTTGAAAGAGATAGGGTGTAATGAGGTGGACTGGATAGAACTATCTCAAGGTGTAATAAGGTGTAGTGAGGTGGACTGGATAGAACTAGCTCAAGATAGGGATAGGATGTAATGAGGTGGACTGGATAGAACTAGCTCAAGATAGGGATAGGGTGTAGTGAGGTGGACTGGATAGAACTAGCTCAAGATAGGGATAGGATGTAATGAGGTGGACTGGATAGAACTAGCTCAAGATAGGGATAGGGTGTAAAGATGTGGACTGGATAGAACCAACTCAAGATAGGGATGGAGTGTAATGAGGTGGACTGGATTGAGCTAGATCAAGATAGGGAGAGGGTGTAATGAGGTGGACTGGATAGAACTAACTCAAGATAGGGATACGGTGTAGTGAGGTGGACTGGATAGAACTAACTCGAGATAGGGTGTAATGAGAACGTGGTGCTAATTTTTTTTAAACAAAGTGCTTGTTAAAAAAGGAGCTCAATATGGACTGAGAATATTAAAAAACTGTGTGATTAAGCTCATACTACCTATACTTAGCACCACGTCTTACTACCCGTTCGGGTTATACGCTTATGTAGCAATTATTATGCTAATGGACTAGGATTGGGGAAAGGTGAATATAGAGGAAGGGAACCCAAATTCGGGTTGAGGTAGAGTGTAAAACCATTTAGGAAAAACCATCCCCAGGTCACCCGAGCGAGATTCGAACCTCGATCTTCCCGTCTTCGGTAGTCGAGCTCAACACGAGGCTAGCACGGTAAGCTAACTAAGACACCGAGGCGGGTGTGTGATTAATCCAGTTCACAGATACTTAAAGAGGGTATTTTAATACTAGGGTAAAATAATCCGTGCTCGTAAACAATTTATTAAATAAAGCTTAAGTTAAAATATAACCCTCAAACCAAGCTGTAATTCTAGATTTTTTTTTACCTTTTCATGTAAGGAGAAAAATTTGAAAAAAATTAATAAAAGAAATTGATCGAAATTATGATGAATATTTAAGTTTTATGTGCACACGAACCTTAAAGAGTGCATTTTTACTATCATCTGTCCCTCACTTGTCTGTATATCTAGCTGTCCCTGATAAGGAATCCAATATGGTTTGGCGGTCAAACTCGATATTTGGATATTATAAGGCAATACTTCATAATTTTTTTATTTTCGTATTTATAACCTAGCCTTCAAAAAGTTTAGTTTACTAAAGAGTGATTCTTTTGAACTCCCAACTCTTACAAAAATGGCTCTAACGATTTTGATTAGATTTATATCTGTCGAGTGTTTAACATGATAAGTAAAAGTGTATACTTTTATTCGGCGAATAAAATTGTTTAAGGATGAGTGATTTTTTTTAAATCTAAAATATTTAAAGAATTGATTCAAATATTATTTTCAAAATGGATATCCGTTAAAGTTTTTTACATTATAAATAATTTTGTTTATTTTTCTTAAAAAAATCACTAAATAATAGTTCACTCTATTTTTTTTTAATTAGAAATTTTTGTGAATAGCTCTTGGATTTGTTTTAAAATTGGCATTTTCTGAATATTTAAAATGATTGTCAAATTAAATAATTTAAGGGTAGCTTACTGATAAGATATTTTAGAAAATTTAAGATTTTACTAAAATTGCTTTTAATATTTAGTTTTATAGGTATCTGAGAATGGTTTTTCATGATAAACAAGAATATATTTTTTATTTTTACATTAAAAATAATTTAATGGGGCTTGAGTATTTGAGATTTAAATTTTATTTTTTAGAATTTGTTTAAAATCTATTTATGAAGTGCTTATGGTGATTAACAAGATGTTATGTTTGTTTTTATAAAGAAAAACTTACTCAAAGGGTATTTAACACAAACTTTATTTTATTTTACTCCAAGCTATACAATACATTATATGATAAAGCCTTTGCAATCGTGTTGTACCATTTATATATCTTCGAGTTTAACATATCTATCTTGGTTAAGTGCACAGTGTTGTTTTTTCCAAGATTGTTACTCGCTATTCTTCCAACCAAATGCGGGTACATTTTATCCTACTTATACCTTCCTCAACCCTACTATATTAGATTCGTAAAAATATGGATACCCCGAAGGGTAGCAAGACGCAGAACAAGAAATTTAAAAATAAAACATCTAACAAACGATGACCAAACCACTGCGAATCTAACGCCTCAGTGTGGTTGACCTCTGCCGAGAGCGTTGAGGCGTCATTTAATCCAGTTCCGTGGACGGGGGCTCACTCACGTCGTGATGATTAATTTTTTTCATTTGGTATAATCAAATGATTGCTCTGGAAAGTAATATACTCTCTCTTGTGTGGTTTTAGGTGAGTTTTTTTAAAAAGTGTAGTGCTACTCACTATGAGGTTCACGTACCACATGGGGCTCCCAAATTAAACGTGAAAATGTTTTAAGAAAATAATGAAAATTGGTATTTATTACATTTTAATCATTTTGCGTAATTAATGTGAACTTTCTGAACTGATATGACATCACATTACCTACAAACTAGCTTAGTTCTATAACCCATAAAGCATCCTGTCTACCAGCCATCGATTCTTAAATGACAAAAAGAAAGCCTTAGTTCCATGAATACTACATTTTTCGACTATGTTAAGATTCAAACTGGGGAGTCTTATTTCCATAAACAAGTGCTATCATTTTTATTATTATTATTATTATTATTATCACCGCGTCTTACTACCCGTTCGGGTTGTACGCACTTACGCTAATGTGTAATGGTAGGGTGATTGTGAGATGAAATGGAGGACCTACAGTTTAACGTGGGATCCGAACCACGGTGGAGGCCTGGCATTCCCCACATTCACAAGATGTCTTGTCAGAGGTGAAAGATGGGTTTGGCAATCAGATAAATCTGTGCCGAGACCGAGGATTGAACCCCGGACCCCTAACACAGAAGTCTGACACCTAACCCCTAGACCACAACAAGTGCTATCGATTAAGCAATGGTGTGAGACTTTATTAACGAGTTAATTTTTTACTAATACTTTTAACACATTTTAGTTTAATAGTTACATTTAAACCCGCTTCGGTGGATACATGGTCTAGCGCGCTACTCTCGTGTTGGACTAGACTGCCGAAGACGGGAGGATCGGGGCTCAATACCGGTCGGGAGCACTGACGGTGGTTTTCCCTAAATGGTATTCTAATCTCCTTTTATTCAAATGCGGGTGCACTTTATCTTAATTAAACCTTCCTCAGCCCTAACATATAGGTGTAATTAGTACATAGGCACACAGCCCGAACGGGTTCTAGACGGGGAGCTAAAAAAAAATATTGAAATTTAAACCAAAAATGTTTAAATGAGTATAAAAAGTCATTTTTAAATTCAGTGATGGTCATTAAAAATATTCAAAAAATATGTAGAAAATTAAACTAAACTTAGCCTACGTATGCCATAATAAGCAATATTTAATTTTTTGACCCCTAAAAAAAATATTATTTTTTTTAGTTATAAATTACAGACGTTGACTTTAATTTTCTTTCACACCACCTTAAGTAACTTATTTTCTCTCATTTAATTCGAACATGTGAATCCAGCCTTATTGTACGTGTTTTACGCTACTGTAATGGGTGTACGTGCCCTGTTCGAGTAGATCTCATCGTTCCACCACGAACAAACAAATACAAAGAGGTACAATCTCTTCACCTGTAGTTTGAGGCTGCTGACCGCGAACCATCTTGACCGCTTTCCCTCCAGTTTCCACGAGAACACTACAAGTACGCAAGTGTCAGCCACGTTGAGAGCTTGGAAACGATAGTAAATAACACAGCTAACTCTCAGTTCGCATTCCATGATATTTATCCTAGCATATTAATAAGCACTTCAGTGACCTGGTGGTCTAGGGGTAAGGTGTCACAAATTCTGTGCTGATAGTCCTGGGGTTCAATCCTCGGTCCCGGTACAGATTTATCTGATCACCAAACCCTTCCTTCACCTCCGATAAGACGTGTATTAATCACAATTTGTGAATGTGGGGAATGCCAGGCCTCCACCATGGTTCGGATCCCACGTTAAACTGTAGGTCCTCCATTTCATCTCACAGTCACCCTACCATTATACACTAGCGTAAGAGCGTATAGCCCGAACGGGTAGTAAGACGCGGGGCTATTAATAATAATAATAATAATAATTACTATTGATTATAACACCTGTTTTTCTATTCTAATAATTCGTGCCGCGACGAATACCCGAGCGGCTAACTCGAGGTGTTGATCGAAGATTCACAATACTTTGACTCCCAAGAGTTGACCCGGGAGCGTCCTCGAAGAAAGCCCGGCGAGATAAGAGTAACAAGTCTCCTAATCGACTCAACTGATATTTTTTTTAATGTCAGGAAAACACTACCATTGGTTCTCGTGACCCAGTATGAACGAATTATCCTTAGGGGTCCCATACAAGGGAAGAAAACCACGCCCCTTAGCCACTTTTAGGAAGCTATTGTACCGATGAAGTCTCTCACAATATTCCTTAATACTTGGCTATTAGCCTTGCAATCCCAGGTTACTGCCCACAAGGTTGCTAAAATCATCTTATTTTCTACCGTGCTAGTAAAGAATTGCAGCAAACTTTTGTTGGTCAAACTAAATCAAATATGACTCCAGTAGAAACATAATTTAGTTTTCTTCCCATGGTGATATCAATAGTTTTTGAATATCTAACAAGGTTAACCTGGAATTTAGTGGAAACTTTTCCTTTTCATTCAAAAAGTTACTAATCTAATGCCGCTATGCTCATGAGGGATTTTCAACAACTGTTGATATCGCCATTTAAAGAGAATTAATCTTTAGGCTTCTAATGGAGTAATATTTTAAAATAAATTGTTTTGAAATAAAAACTGCAAAGAGACTTGAGTTCTTCCCAGATTCCCACTTTAAACATGCCACGTTTCAATAGTGAAGTTTGGTTGACTATTATCTTTTTAATTCATCCAATGGGCGCAGATTATTGCCATGCTTTGGGATTGCAATTCACCCCTTTGAAATAAATCTGGGGATTATGGATGGAAGCCACAAACCCATTCTCACAATTCTCTCTTCATTAAAAGTTTTAAAACAACCTCGGAGCCATGTGTGAGACAAACTTGATGTAGTGTGACTTGTCGCCTCGTTCTTTAGAAAGTTGCCGTTTTCACGATGGCTGTGTGTCAGTCTTCCGTGATGTCCCTCAAATATATTTATTGTCGCATCACGGTTTGTTTGTAACGGTTTTCTCAAAGAAATATACCATCTCCGAGGAAACTGGTTGCTTACTATTGGAGAACTGCGTTGTCATTCTCTTAGGGTTTTTTCGCGTGGTCAATCTTCCATTAAATATATAAAACAAATTTGGCAGCGCTGGTTCGTCGATGTTGTCAGTTGTCCATAAGACTGTAAGGGCCAGTTTCATAGTCAAATTTAGTACGCCTCAAGTGCGGCGCTACACTAAGTACATGATGACACCTACCTAAACCAGAATGGAATGGGCCGTTCTCGCATAGAAAACTGGCCTATTCCATTCTGGTTTAGGTAGGTGTCCTCATGTACTTAGTGTAGCGCCGCACTTGAGGCGTACTAAATTTGACTATTAAACTGGCCCTAAGTCTTAAGTCAGAAAGACAGGAGCTAAAATTAATTAGTTGAGGTTAGAGTATGGGGTAATTTTGTATTTTATTAGAGTAGGTTGTTATTTGGTTAGTATCACGTCCAAGGGCGTCTCCCGAGGTGGTGGATAGGGGGATGCTCGTCGCCACTGAAGCCCTTAGAAACAACGAAAACATGTGCCTAGGCGGTTGCTCAAGGGTCTAGTGTTGGAGGGTACTGGGCAATAAGAATACCCTAGGTGGACCAACTGGCATAAATTCAAAGGTAAAAGAATATTAAGGACATTAGTTTTTTAGGTGTGAATTTTAGGTGTTAATTCCGGATTAGTTATTATACTACTATAAAGCTACGCGGCGGACTAACTCCCTGACATTAATGTTTAACCCATTTCCAGATGAGCTAGAAACTTGAAATTTGACAAACTTATAGCCTGTAACCGAAGGGAAAACTCCAAAAAGTAAAAATTAACCCTAAAAAGATTAAATATGTCGGAGCAACTTTAAAAGTCAGTGCAGACCTTTCTTTGGAGGTCTCTTGTGGCTAAACGGTAAGAGCTATCAAAAAACGGCTCTGGAATTACATTAGTTAACATCCATTTGCAAAGAAAACTCACTGGGGGCTTGGGGGTGGAGCCCCCAACGAGCAAAGGGAGTTAGTATATAAAATAGGAAACAGGGGAAAGTTAAGTAAATATAAATATATGATGTGGATAGCACTCTCCATACATATCCATACAGAGAGATAAATAGTCTAGAAAATGTGGGAAAAAAAAGTTCCCTGTAGTTCCTTCTTACCCCATCATACTACCTTCGGGAAAGCGAGGAGATTTGGCAACAGTTAACCGAGAAAGAGAGCGAAAATAAAGCTTTCCTCCATTAACCCTACAGTTATATCAGACATTCAGTGTAGTGGGCAACCTGTGTTCGCAAGATAACCACTACCCGCATCAGTGGACACGAGGACTAAGTGGCAAAGCGGCACTCATTTTATTCGACAGGGATATTCAAGATTCGAATCCAAGTCTCCTATAGTTGCCAAATACAGGGTAGGGAGTAATCAATTAGACGATCTATGCCAAGGAAAATGATGGACAACGTGTTGAGGTTTATCTGACGTCCGGTGGAATTCACCCGAGTGATATGATCTTCAAAAAATGAAAAAAATTTAGAATGTAGTTTGCTTTGTATTTAACTAGTGAATAGTTACTTTTCAATTAAAGTGTTAATTTTCAAGTTACTAATTGTCTAACTGTTTCGACCCAACCCTGTAGATCCAGTAGCTTTTTTCGATAAGGGCTTATTTCAAAAGAGGTGGATTTAGTTAGTGTTTCTACACCACGTCTTGTTTTCTACCCAATCTATCCGCAATTATTCATACAAATTGGGAAAGAATGATGAAGTTAGAATTTAGAGGAGATGTACCCTCATTTGAGGGCAAAGAGAGTGTGAGACTATTTAGGGAAAACACATACATGGTGAGGAGTGGGAAGCACACTTTAATAAAACCATCCTCACGTAGATCCGGACGGGATTCGATCTCTAGCCTCACAATCCCCCACAAACCAGTCCATACGAGGTTGACAACTAGGCCACGTACCCACTGATCATGTGTGAATATTTAGCTGATTCATAACAGTGACATATAATTTATATTTAAATGAATTTAGAGCTTTCCAATATTTAAATAAAACGGAGGGTGCAAGGGCAAGACCTTAAGGTTCACTTTTTTAGGCAAAAAAAAGGGTGACTTTTTTTTATCACCCCGTCTTACAACCTGTTGATGCTAACCTCATATATGATAATTACTCTAATGGGGTAAGGATGTAGAAAGAAGCATTTGAGGAGTAAACTGCCCGCATTTGCTTGGAAGGATAGTGGGAAAAATTTAGGGAAAACTACCCTCAATAGACCTGACCGGGATTCTAACCCCTATCTTCCCTTCTTCAACAGGCCAGCCGGTGACCTGGCAGTCTAGGGGTAAGGTGTCGGACTTCTGTGCTGAGGGGCCGGGGTTCAATCTTCGGTTCCCGGCACAGATTTATCTGATTACCAAACCCTTCCTTTACCTCAGACAAGACGTGTATTAATCACAACTTGTGAATGTGTGGAATGCCAACCCTCCACCGTGGTTCGGATTCTACGTTAAACTGTAGGTCTTCTATTTCATATCACAATCATCCTACCATTACACGTTAACGTAAGTGTGTATAACCCTAACGGATCGTAGGACGCGGTACTACTACTACTACTACTACTAATAATAATAATAATAATAATAATAATAATAATAACAGGCCAGCCCAATATGAGAGTGATAACTTAGACCATTTAATCACTGGAGTGGGTATCAGGCTATTTATTAATCAATTTAGTTCATCAAACAAAACGCCACTTTTATCTCGATTTTATGAATCGCTCCCCCCGAAAGACTTATATATATATATATATATATATATATATATATATATATATATATATAACTTTTATATACATTTATATATAACTTTTATATACATTTATATATAACTTTTATATACATTTATATAAAACTTTTATATACATATAACTTTTTCTATATAGCGTATATAAAAAGAATATTCAGACTAATTTGATTGAAAGTAGGGCTTGTGTGTTCTTTGCATTCAAGATGAATGTAAATAAATATCTAATAAGTGGTTAATTTAATAACATTCAATTTGATGCGGTGCCTACTTCTATCAAAATCGTAATCGATGCCAAGGCATGACCACAGTGTCAATATAATTATAATAAAAAATAGTATCAATTTTCTTTCATTGCTGAATGATTTGAAAGTAAACTAGAAGAAAGCAGCTATCGGTTAACTTTCTTCTGTACATTGCTAGGCCGCCTTTTAATTTGAGAACAATAGACAAGGAACTATAGCTGCGTAATTTGACTCTTTAACTTAATCGGAAGCGTGTTTACACAATGGCTTCCTAACCAGGTATTGCTTAAAATAAAACCTTCTGGTTAAATTGGGGTTTACTATTTCACAATGTTAAACTGATGGCCTACAAACGAAATAAATAAATAGTATGGTGCTACGCACAGAACTTATGCCAGATTCATAATAAGACATAGTACATTTCAAGTAGGGCGCTATACTAAATACAGGGCGACACCTAGAATTACGACTTTCTCTATTTCCATTTAATCTTAATATAAAAACATTTACTAAGAATTCGTAAGATTTGTCAAACTAAATAATATATATTGTTGCGGAAACACTCAACCCAAGAGTATACATTAAATAGTATACGTTGTTACAGGAACATTTAGGAAAGAGAAGCATCTCTGTCCACCAAAGAGCATATGGATTAATTTCATGTTTATTGTACTCTGTGAAAAATATATATTCTCGTATATGTTTGCTATTGATATCTCAGAAACAATTATTGGTTTTATAAAAATGCATTTCAAATTAAAATATTTTTATTTTTAATAATACTACAACTTTAAATTTTCTCCTTATACCAGATATTTGTGGAGATATGATCTTAATTAGAAATGTCTGCATATGTTTAGTACCCTCAAAGTCATTTTCATGGAAATATTAAAATTTTCCAATTTTTGTAATTTTAAACATTGTCTAGGTACAAAACACTCAAAATCGTTTAAGCATATTTTGAGAAAATCGTTGTTTTTTTCTTTATTTCCCCTTCAGTTAACAAACTACCCTTAATTTTAAGGTTGGATATCTAATTCCAAAATACCCACGGGAGAAACTTATTAAAACCTTAGATAAGCTCAAGCCCCATCGGTAAAATGGTTTCAGCTCTAGTCCAAAATTCAGACAGATGGCGACGCCTAAATAACTTTTTTGTTTGTTTCTAGGAGTCATGAAACGTCGACATTTATCAAAATCTCTAGTCCAATTTTTTTTTTTTTCACGAGAGAAAGATATATGTATCTCGAATATTAAAGAAAGTTGGCTGAATATAGGAAACTATTTATTTGTATATGATTCTAAAAAAAAAAAGTAGATATATTTGAATAACTTAGAAAGAAATCTATTTTCTAAATTCAGTTTATCTCATCTAGATATTGTATTTATTATGGTTCAACCTCTTAGAATAGTTGTAAAATTATTTTTGTAAGGTCAATATTTATAAATTTATATCTAATATTTATCAATCAGACGTACAAGTTAATGATATTATTATTATTATTATTATTATTATTATTATTATTATGACCTAACTTTGTCTCTTATAACATTTTTGTAGCCATTTTTTTGTGTTATCTAAATTTAGAAATAAAAAAGTCAGCACTACTTAAAATATAAAAATATGCTTTCTAGCTAAGAGTTAAAATTTTGTTTGACATATAGACTCATATTACTTACATTTATTTAATTTATTAATTCACTACATTGGTGGCAACGCAGGCTAAGATGTAACCCCGTTTGGTCTTATTTACCGTTGAGGGGAGGTCCGGGTGGTATTCCCTCATGCAAGCGCCGGTGCACTTTCTTTAAATTCAACTGTCCTCATACCTAACCAATTGGTGTGAATATGAGGATTGCTGAACTTAAAAAATATACTGATTTGGTAGTACTGATAATTTAACATAGGTATAGAAAACAGGTGAATAATTTAGCTACATCAAAAAGAATGCAAGCTAAAATATATCTAAGTGTTCCTCCCATAAAATACAAAATATTAAATCGCTATATTGTATAATTAATTACGCATTAACCGGCTTCGTGATGTGAGGCTCTTAGCTTCCGGCTACTGACCTAATGGTCCCGGGTTTAATTCTCGGATGGCAAAGGGGGATTTTTCTCGAAATGGGAATAATTACCATGGTCACCAAGGTTTTATTAATTAAGCGAATCTGGGTTAATATCTATTTTGACTTCACCCCATTATATTTACTATCACCATCACCTCATCTCATCGGGACATGGAAAGATCCTCCATGGAAAGGATGTAAGATTAGTACATTCGGGCAACGGTAAATTAGTACTGGATAGTATTTCCATAAACTAAGCTACAGATTGATGTAGCCCAAACATGATATTACTATTAATATTATTGCTGCATTATTTTTAAGGAAAAGAAAAAAAGTAGTACACATATTTTATGAGATCATTCTAAATCAGCTCTATTCAAAACTTAAATAAATTCATCATGTGAGAGTCTACCAATTAAAAACAAAGTTTGTTCACATTACTAACCATTTCTTCCATGTGTGACCACTTATTAGAGTCAATAAAAATAATAATAGTAGTAATTCAAATAGAGAGAAAAAAACTCACTGCTAAGAGCTAAAAGAAAGAAAGTGTTGCGGAAAATTTCACCAGATGTCTGTCGTGTGAAAGTGTAGTGTTCTTTCAGGACTTCACCAAGTCGCAGAAACTGTCCGAAGCCACCTGTTATAGAACCACTTAAAACTGCGTCTAACAGTTGTCAGGATTTTTTTTTGGCACATATTCATCACCAGTATGCAAACTAATCTAGAATTCTAGGCCACATCTTTTACTCGTCGACTGTCTTAAGGCGCGTGCATGTAAGTGATTTACTGAACACGTTTTGAGGGTGATAACATGTCATGAAATTTAATTATCTGGCTCAAAAAAATCCCTCCAGACCTATTTTTTTTATTATTATAGCACCGCGTCTTACTAACCCGCTCGGCTTATACGCCTATGTACTAATCACACAAATGGCTTTAGGTATAAGGAAGGTTATATTTATATGAAGTGTAACTGCATACGCGTGGAGGGAGAGTGGAAAACCATTTTAGAACAAACTCTGTACACCCAACTGAGATTTGAACCTTTATCACCACGTCCGCGACAGTCTAAGTCTATTGCGAGAGAGAGGGGTGAGCTGGCGGTCTAGGGGTAAGGTGTCAGACCTCTGTGCTGGCGGCCGGGGTTCAATCCTCGGTCCCGGCACAGATTTATCTGATTACCTTTCATCTCACAATCACCCTACCATTACACATTAGCGTAAGTGCGTATAACCCGAACGGGTAGTAAGGCGTGGTGCTAATAATAATATTGCGTGAGTTGCCCGTTAGATCATGCTGTCACTGAAGCGGGCCCCAATCTATTATTTATTCATGTAATAATTCAATCACTAAGAATAAGGTATCATCGAATACTTTGATATGTCCAAGAATTTTGAAATTATGTTCCCTCCATACACCCTGAAAGGTTACTCTTTCTTGGACGGATTACACTATGACCCAAACTATACCATAGTGACTCACTTCGGTGGCAGCCCACTTTTTTCTATGCTAGGGGGGTGTAATAAGGGTGGTTTTTCCTAAATTGTTTCTCACTCTCCTCCTCACGCAAATGTGGGTGCACTTCTAAACTCAACCATCCTTATTCCCAACCCATTAGTGTAATTAGTACATAAGAGTATAAGCAGAATCGTTAGTAGGGCACGGTACTAAAATAAGTAGTTCCATGATTTAATGATGCAGGGTAGTTTTGCTAACTTACCTGTCCTCAATGAGGTGAAACAAATAATATACGGTCATAGCTGTGCCCATCAAGGTAAAGCTGTCCGCTTTCTTCGTAATGAAAGGTAGCTTATAAAATATGGCCATAGCATAATCCGTCAAGGTAAGACTGCTACCTCTCAGGGTAAGCCGAGTGTTCATCCAATTATATAAAATACATTTGATCGTTAAAACTGTAATGTAGGGAACGCGAGAAAAGTTAACTGTTTTTTTTTCAATTTTTATATCAAAACTTTTTTTATTTGAATAAAATAAATATTTATCCAATAGAAATATAAGAGTTTAATTTTATTCACATGGTGGCATCAACAGTGGTTGAATATCAGTCACGGGTGTCCTGGAATTTAATGACAACTATTTCTCTTCATTTAAAAAAGTTTCTTGTCTAATACCACATTTCTCATGACAGATATTCAACAACTGTCGAGGTCACCTTGTGAAGAAAGTTAAACTATGTATCTATTGGGAAAATATTATATTTATTTTGGGCAAAAAATAATGTGATTCCACAAAAACTGCAAAAATATATATAATCTTTTCTCGTGTCCCCTTTAATACAAACTTAAAGAACCATCTAAATTCTAGCTTATAGGGACACATTTTCAACATTTCTATAAAAATAATTGTTACTTGAAACAACATAATAAAAATTGAATGTGCATTAGTGTTAACGGATGACCTGGTGGTCTAGGGGTAGGGTGTCAGACTTCTATGCTGGCGGCCGGGGTTCAATCCTCGGTCCCGGCAAAGATTTAGCTGATTACCAAACCCTTCCTTCACCTCTACCCTACCATTACACATTAGCGTAAGTGCGTATAACCCGAACGGGTAGTAAGACGTGGTGCTAATAATAATAATAATAATAATTAGTGCTAACAAGTATTCATGGAACCCTCACCGGTGGTCACGCTTACAAAAGCGTCAGTCTCGTTTGGTTTGTTTTGAAGATGATGAGAAAGTCGTGCTTAACACCCGAACTGGATGAAGGGAGGTGGAATTTTTCCAATAGTTTTTCACTTTACCTTCACCAATTTCAGTGTATATTTCCTCTAAATTCCACCCAAGCTCTAACTTATTAGTATAGATTTTTGGATAGCACAGATGGCTATCAAAACACAATGCCAAAATAAAACCACGATTTAAAAATAAATATCTTTCTTAGAAACAATTTTCAACTAATGGCCTCTCAGTTTTAGATCAGCAAACACAATTTTAAATAACGGGCCAACTAATCAGTGCATTCCAAATACTACGTGAAACATTTATTTCTAGTTATCCTAGAATCTGGTTAAGTCATGCAATTATATAATATGTTTATTTAAATTCAAATATGCTTGATTGTAATAAATAAACACAGAAAATACTTAAGGATTTAAAAAAAAAAGTTTTTCCATGAAAGCGTTTGACACATTTAAATAAACTTTACGAAAATAATAGTTTCGAAACCTCTTTCAAAGATAAAACAGTATCCATTTTGTGCACATATTTATTGGAGAACTTAACACACAAAATAAAAACACCATTATCACTGACAATATAGTTGAAAAATTTAAATGAATATTATGGAATAAAGTCAAAACATTTGGTTTAAATGAACTAATAAAATATTTGTTTGCCTTTATAAGGAAATTATCCAGCCGGGGGTATCAAACCCTTGGCTCTTTAATTCAGAGGAACACGCACTAACGGTACGTTTAACTTAACAATATCGGCCAACTGGTCATTCATTGTTAAGTTAAAGAAACCGTGACAGCGCAGAAACAACAGCGAAGAAAGAAAGCGCGTAGAAAAAATGTGATTGTGTGAATCACTCACATCGGTGAGCACAATAAATTAAAGTTATGCTCCTCTAGCCTGAGTTGCTGGTGTCCGAGTGATTGGTGTTTGAATCCCGGCTGAGTGTGCTTATGGAGTTATTTCCCCAACAAGTTTTTCACTTTCTATCCGTGAAAAATCTGGTATATTCGCTCCAAATTCTACCTGCCTCATCCTTACAGCATTAGTATATTTTAATACGAATAAATTGTTTTGTTTTTTTATTGCTGTATCTCACCTGTTCAGTTTATACGATTATATGATAATTACTCTAGTGAGGTAGGGAAGAATGTTAGAGGTAACTTACCAGCATTTGCATACAAGTAGAGGGCTAAACAATTCAGAAAAAAATACCCTCAGTAGACCCGATTGGGATTCGAATCCCAATCTCCCTCTTATCATCAGGCAAATATAATACGAAATTAATGGCTTAGACCGTTCGGCCACTGAAGCTGGTAATTACTCTATTAGATCAAGGTCTTGAGATTGAGTAACCTTAATTATATATACTTAAATACACTCATTTTCTGAAATAGCTTGCATGCCTCAAGGTTTTTTTTAAATACTCCAATCAGAAATTTAATTAATTCAAACCCACTCCAGTGATCGAACGGTCTAAGGCGTCTCGTGTTAGACTAGCTTGTTGAAGACGAGAATATCTGTGTTTGAATGCCAGTCGAGTTTAGTGAAAGTGTTTTTTTTTCCTAAATGGTTTTACACTCTCCTTCCACGCAAATTAAATTAGATCATCTCTAAAATGCGTCCTTCTTCATTCCTGTGCCATTAAAGTAATTAACTATTGAATACTATGCATATAGTTTGAACAGGTATTATTAAAATGTGGTGATAAAAACAATTATTTCAATTTCTAACCAAACGCATGCAAAAAAGTGTATTTTTGTCTGTCTACAAACAGCCTTGGTATTCACATTGATACGGATAACACCTATCGCAAAATTTAAAATTTTAATTTAATCTTAAAAATATATAAGTTTTTTTTGCACTCATCGTCTTCATTACTCATCAGATATATATTGTATGATGACCAACTTACAAGAGAGAAATCATGAAACAGGTGGAAAAGAACTTAATTAATGGAATGACGATTGTAATAAATTAAAACTATATCTACAGTAAAGGTGTAAATATATTTATGGATGGACAATCTTTTATAACTATCTTAAGTTGGAATAGAAACACAACACCACAAATTAAAAGATCTGCTGTTAAATACGCAGTGTAATTTCCTGGTTTTTAATTTATTAACGAACGTTTAATAAATGGTAGTATAAACCAGTTCCTTCTAACAGCTCTCTGTTAGTATATAAAACATAAATAACTCGTTTAACCAGACCACAAAACCAATATTTTCACCTTAAAAAGATTTTTGAATCGTCATTCAGATCATATTCACTTTCGATCGACAAAATTATGAGAGTTTAAGGGCACCGCCTACTTGGCGAGAAATATCCTCTTCAAAATTATGAAAACCCTACTAAATTATCTTGTTTCTTTTGAGTGTGACCCAATTCAATCCTCACCTTATTTTTTTTTAGGCAGATTAGATATATTTGTTTTAACTATTAACGTTTATCTAAGAGGTGATATATTTCACGTTTAACGTCAATTAGCTAATTTCATACATTCAATATTTTTAAATTACACAACTTAAAATGTTAGGTTCTCAATCCTTTAGTGAAATATTTATTTAATTATTTTTTTTAGCATGAAACAGAATGAAATAATAAACCGGGTAATAAATATAGTGGATTTTCTTTTTGAAACAAGCAGGGCTGTAGAGTTGGCAAGCCAAGGCTTAGACTACCACTCAGATTTCATAAATGGCTTTTACTCTTTACAACCATTTCTATTTCCCCGCCTGTGGCCTGGGTCAGTTGGTTTATTCAGGCCATATATTATCCACTACAGGCTGGATAGGCCTGTCATAGCTTCATATGCCTTGTAATCTAACTTGAGACTAGGACAGGCACAACATCACGTTAATTTATCAATATGAAAGTAAAAACCCATATTTTTTATCAATGAAACATTTTCGACCATACCGGAAATTGGACCCGGGACCCTTAGATCCTTAGGCAGACACGGTATCGACTGAGCTAAGGTGTCGAACCCATAAAGGAATAATGTTTAATAATTTACACATCCAATAAAACTGTAAATTTGTATGTTCGATTTATTCTGTTTGTTTGTTTGTTTGTTTACATATACTCAAAAAGTACTCATCGGATCGAGATGGGACTTTTGTTGTACTCCTTAACTTTTAATAGTAAAGGGTAAGCTATATTCCATTCACGATAGGTTTTTACCTGGATGACAGTTTGAAATTCATAATTTTAGGTTTTGGGTGGCCAACACTTGTAAAAGATCACAGTTTTGTTATAAATGTAAAGCTCTTTAATTACCTGTTATATATTATATTTAAAATAACGTAAACTTAAGTTTTCTCATACTATTTCATTTTTTTAAATAATTTCTTTTTGTCCAACTCGAAATAATATTTTAAACATAATTAAAAGTACTTATTTTTCGTTTTGGAACGTTACTGATTTTGTGTAATATAGTGCACACATCAATACCTTTTAATACAGGCATCGTATTTACTTGGAAAAGAGAAAATTGTTGTCATTTTTTTAATTACAATAGATGATTTTATGATTATTTTTATCGTATTTTGAAATATTTAACCGAATAAAGTATTTTCATCAACTGCGTGTCCGCATCATTGTAAAAAAACTTGTTTACCGTTATGTTCAATCACATGGTTTAAATTCGTCAGTCGCCATTTTGAGGCTATGTTCGTTAGAAGTGTTTGTGAAAGTGGTGTGAATTTTTTCTAAATGGAATAAAACTATAAATAAACTTTGTGTCCGACCTCAATAAATATATAAATAATATTGGCCTAAATCATCGTGGTTAACTATCACATTAATATATTACCATCTGTTTTCATTACAGTCATCCAAAGTGATAAGATGTCAGCTGTTGGCGTAGTGATATATTAGGGATAATTTCTAGTAACATTTCGAGCTGTCATTCAGGTAAACTTAGCTCGTGAATGACTTATAAATACCATCAAGCTATATCATCAGTAAACGAAGCAGTATCGCAAAAAATTGACTTAGTGTGGTTCCGTTTGCGTTTGAAATTTGTACCAATTCAAATAACATATTAAAACTTTGAATATAAACATCTATTTTTCGTAAGTCTCTTTGGCAAAGAGTTGTTTGGAGAGATCAACAAGCCATGAATATATAATTCTTTTTTTTTCCGCCTTACTTGATCGCCAAAACCAACTGCAATCCAAGTATTAATTATTACAAAATATATTTTCAATCTTAAATCCACATTGGAACAATATTTCGTGTTGATTGTATTATGATCTCATTAATGGACAAATCGTTATTTTATGATAAATGAAACTTACACCTAAGTAACGCTCAACGTCTTAATGTGATTTGATCTTACACTTATATAGATAAATATTCAGACAAACAGACTAATTTCCCCATTAAAGGGCAGAATATATTAATTTTAATGGATTCATACCCCTCTCATGGTTAAGTGGAAACATATTTGAGTTCTAGTGAGCTTTGAACATTGTGAACCAAATAACCGGTTCAATAGTGGTTCACTATAAACAGAGCTGGCCATATATTGTGATCTTGAAGCCTTAGTTTTCATATCGATAACTCTATAGGTTACCTTGTCAGAGATTAGTTTAATTATAAAATGGAATTTGATTGAAATTTAGACTGGTATCGTGATTGATTATATTGGTTTAAAGTCCAACATCTTAGCTCAATAGATATCATGTATGTCTATTAAGCAAAGGATCCCTGGTTATATTCCTGGTAGGTCAGAAAAATAGGTCATTAGTGAAATGTGGATATCTCCTTTCACACTGATGAATTAACGGCTAGGGGTTGGGTGTTGTGTCTGTTATGGATTTAAATTAGTTTATAAGTCATGGTCTGGTATAATCAGTCGGTTCAGAAAGTATACGCTTAATATTTTAAATAAATGAAATAAATATTTTATCATTTTTTTTATTAATTATGTTAAATGTAATAAGTTGTCGGAAAACTATATTCTCCGTTTCTATTGTTTAGTGTAGTGTTTACCTTAAACGAAACAAATTTCCAAAATCTTCGTTAATATAACTCAATTACTTATTCAAAGCTTGGAAAATATATTACAAAAGCTGTTCATTCATACCAAAATTTGATTACAGTTAAAATTGACACCCTAGACATCCCATACATGTTGATAAAGTAACTATAATTAATTTATACATTAAACAATATACTACAATGAAACAATCGTATTAGAGTAATATACAATCAGATCAGTTTGATTTCTGTGTTTTTGTCATTATGCATAATATATATAATTATAAAACTATTGTCTGCTTAAATGTTTGTTGAACAGAATATTACATTTTGTTAGATGTTAATTAGGTGTAAAATTAAATAGAATTAAACTTGCGTCACTTATTTTTAAATTTGAAAACTTAGTTTGGTGTTGAAATTGCTTTTTAATTATAAAAGATTTGACTGGTTAAATATGTGTTGAACATAATGCTAAATTTTGGTGTTTTAGGATTAGTTATTGAAAAGTTTAACCAAAATAATTTTTTTTTTAAATTTGGCAAAAATGTTTTTATATTGAATTGGTTTTTCCACTTCCTCTCAATGCTAATTTTGATGCATTTACAATGAATACCCCTCATAATTACTACCATTATACTGTATAATTAATCAACCTAGTGTTGAACGTTTAAAAACATAAATTTACTCGATAGCTCAGGTGGAGGAGCAATAAAGCTGAGCCAAAAGTATATAATTTGAATCATTTTAAAAACAATTTTCGGCATACTTTTTCTACTTTACTAGTATTAAAATATGAGTTGATAGCAAATACTGTCGTGTTTCCTAATAGGTTTGTTTCTTTTAAAAACGGCCACAGTCATTGCGTGATTCCTTGCCCTTTAATAGTTTCCACATTTTCTGAGAGGTTTGTTTCTTCTCAAAAGTGTAACAGGTATACTCTTAGTTCACGTTGACTTCGGTGGTTTAGGGGTAAAGTGCTTGCCTCAGAACTCTAATGCTGGTGAGTTCAATCCCAGCTAAAGTAAACAGATTTTTTTTAGCTATACAAATCCGTAACACAACTTCCTTCGGAGGAAAAGTAAAGCCACCGGTCCCATGTCATGTGTGTCATGTAAAATAACCCTGTAATGTGTGTGAAAATATCTTTCCTTCAAAATTTGAAGGCTCTTTCTAGCTCGCTCATATGAGTCCAATATGGAAAGCAATGGGAAACTACAGCTTTTTCATAACCTACCTAAGACATGTGCTTTCTACGAGACGGTGGGGGCAGCACTAACCAAATGAAGGGTTAAATTCACGCCCAGCTCCAGATGGATGGGAAGCAGATAAAACCAATTTTCGTATTTAGGACTCATCAATTAACCTTTAAATACCTAATAACCTTAGCTTGATTTATTACGAATAGAGTTTTTCCACTGCTTTGCTCGCTTTTAAGTCGGGTCTATTGACTTTTTTTTATGTATCGAGTCATCTAAGCCACCAAACACAATTTCAAACACGTATGAGGCGAGGGAAATGTTTATATACTGATAACCTTACACATTAACGACTTCTTGTAATAGGGAATCAAAATAAATTGTTTAAACGCTTTCAGTAGTTTCGTCCTCTTTTACGTGGAGGCACTATTAAATGAACCCCAAAATAAACATTTTGAATTTTTGCTTATTTGTTTTGAGGTTATCTTTCTTTTCGTGAAGGTAATATTGCAATGAACCCCAAAATAAATAATTTAAAATTTCTGTCCAAGCAACAAAAATAAAGTAAATTGAAAGAAGCATTCTATGGGGAGGATCATTACTTTACTAAGCAGATTACGCTAATCCTTTTAGGAATTGAGAAGGCTGTATTGAGAAGGCTATATTGAGAAGAAGTTTAACCTCATATGCGTAGAGGGAGAGTGAAAAAACTATTTTGGGGTAAAACCTCCCTCAGTACAACCGGCTGAGATTCGAACCTCCCTTTCCCCGTCATCGGCAGTCTAGTCTACTGCGAGAGTAGCGCGTTAGACCACGCGGTCACCAAATCGGGCTTTAAATTTTATTGTAATTTGTATTTTCCTCTTTCATTTCTTATACTTCAGGGCAGTTCCGTCCTGCCCACTTGGTCCCTGACATTTATGAGTATCAGCTCGACCTTGCTTTTAACAATAATAATAACAATAACAATATTATAATAACAATAATCGCCTTTTTTATATAGCGAAGTTAAGGCGTTAGCTTTCTATTCCACCTAACCAGCGTTGAATACAACACGCAACATTACATTTATTGAAAACAAACAAATTTTAATAGAGGAATATTCAAATAAGTAGAAAACCATTCTCACGATAATTCTTACACTAATTTAAAGCTCGATTAGTTTCAAGAAATCATTATTATTAGCACCGCGTCTTACTACCCGTTCGGGTTATACGCACTTACGCTAATGTGTAATGGTAGGGTGATTGTGAGATGAAATGGAGGACCTACAGTTTAACGTGGAATCCGAACCACGGTGGAGGCCTGGCATTCCCCACATTCACAAGATGTCTTGTCAGAGGTGAAGGAAGGGTTTGGTAATCAGATAAATCTGTGCCGGGACCGAGGATTGAATTCAAGAAATCAGTTTATCTTATTAGACAAGATATAGTGCGTGACTGCACGCTTGAAGGGAGTTTTGGATGTTAGGTGACGAGTCGAGTTAGATAGTTTGTTCCAAGCCAAGGCAGTAAAAGAACGTAGGGGTGGCCTAAGTGTCGGGCGAACCGGGTAGCTGCCCAGGGTGCCAAAGAGAGCACTAACCTAGCCTAATGTAACCCGGGCATGATATGAACATAATCTCTAAACTTCTAACTCCTCACCTAATGTAACAATTCTCGAAAAGTTGTTTACATCAACCATCTTGGAAAAACAACGCCTTGAAACTTTTTGTTGTTGTTGCTATTATCTTATAAACCGTTCATTATATCCAAGTGAATGTTTGATATAAATTAAAGAAGAGAACGTAGTCTACAAAACATATCTTATAATTTTCTTTGTAATCCCAACCGTTTTCGTATAATCTCAGAGTGAAACGTTTAGATAACGATTAAAATTTGTGGAATTTTCTTTCAGATTATTTTTCTATCACTCCCAGACTACGTTATGTTTGGAATTGGTAGGCTGGGGGACTACTTTCATATTTTTCTGCCATCCCCCACGTATTACGGGAGCGCCAAAGAGTAATCCAGTTGCTACCCGGCAGTCTAGGGGTAAGGTGTCAGACTTCTATGCTGGCGGCCGGGGTTCAATCCTCGGTCCCCACAAAGATTTATCTGATTACCAAACCCTTCCTTCACCTCTGACAAGACATCTTGTGAATGTGGGGAATGCCAGGCCTCCACCGTGGTTCGGATTCCACGTTAAACTGTAGGTCCTCCATTTCATCTCACAATCACCCTACCATTACACATTAGCGTAAGTGCGTATAACCCGAACAGGTAGTAAGACGCGGTGCTCATAATAATAATAATAATAATAATAATAATAATAATAATAATAATAATAATAATAATAATAATATAGAGGAAGAGATAAGTATCCATACCCTTTCGTACAAATCACCTTGTGTTACAAACAATGTCCAAAAAGCTGTAGCCTTATAAGTCCTTAGTGAATCTACAGTAGCCCCATGTCTTCTTTGGTGCTGACTGACAGTTCACAGCTGACTTCTGACAGTCCACATTTAGGTATATACCTACATTTTGATTGTAAGAAGTGACAGCTGCTAAACACATATTTTTGCAGATCATATGGTTCAGCGTAGGAATACATAATTTGGTCTGGTAACTTTTCAAAGCTATCAGCTGTCAGTTGTGAGCTGTCACTCAGCACCAAAGAAGTCATGGAGCTCCTGTACCTTACCTTAAGCACTTCACGGTCTTGTAGTAACAGGACATCTTGTGGTATGACCTTGACAAAGTCGCAGTTGGTCGACATTTCCCACCTCTCTAATCTTTACTGGATTTTGTGTAATGTTGGTTGGTGGAGGAGGAGTCACCTTGAACACATGCAGGATTAGTTATTGGCGTCTGTACTGGCGTGTTATTCATGTGTAGCATATGAGTGGACTAAGAAACAGAAATAGGTAAAGTAAAGGAATAATGGGTTTAAAAAAATAGGATTGAAAAATTAATAAATAATAAATACAAATAATGCTTTGCCTAGGATTTCTACATTTTTTGAGAATTGCTTATATTATTCTAATAATAATAATAATAATATTTAGCACCGCGTCTTACTACCCGTTCGGGTTATACGCTTTAAGTACTAATTACTCTAATGGATTAGGAATTGGGAAGGTTGAATTAGAGGAAGTGAACCCGCATTTGCGTGGAGGGAGAGTCGAAAACCATTTAGGAAAAACCACCCCCAGTTCACCCAACCGAGATTCGAACTTCGATTTCCCCGTCCTCAGCAGTCGAGCTCAACACGACTAGCGCGTTGGCCAGCTACGCCACCAAGGCAGTTTTCTAATAGTATTTATAGATGTATGTATGTTCTAAATCTATGCTTATTTGATCAAAATTACATTTTTAAATTTCTCCCTTTAAATTATTGTACAATCAAACTATACTAGCTAGCAATAGTATAGGTTGAATAATTCTAAGAATTTCCAAATTTTAATTTATACTTAAAAAAAATTAACTTTTTTAAATGTTGGTGGCCGCAAGGTCTAAGGCGCTACTAATACCATAGACTATAATGCTTAAGACTGGGAGATCGGGGTTCAATCCTGGTTGGGTACACAGAGGGTAGTTTTCCTAAAGGTTTTTCCACTCTCCCTACGAGCAAATACGGGTGCACTTACTCTAAATTAAATCTTCCTAATTCCTAACACAGTAGTGTAATTTATACAAAGGTGCATAGCATGATCTAGTAATAAGACGCGGTGCTAAAAAAATTAATCAAGTTCGATCTTTATTATTTTGACCATTATTGATGGACACTTAAGCTAGGGCGTTAGTCTCATCTGGTTTGGTATTCCGATAGCAGGAAGGTTGGGTTGTAAATCCTTGCCAGGTGCACCAACGTGATTTCTCCTAAGGTGTCTACTTACTTTTTCTCTACCTAATTCCACAGAGCCTTATACTTTACTTCTATACTTCACTTGTATATTGATAGTACAGTCGGTTGTTAGAACACGGAGCACGTAAACCTTTTTGCATATTAGTCTTTCAAGAATTTTAATTAGATACCTCATAATCTGGCTAGTTCCATAGCAAACATCACTTAAATATATATAAATAAAACTTGTACTAATCACATTTCAACCATTAAATTAGTTTTTTCATTGAGACATTCCTATAATAAACTTGGTCAGTTTTAAAAAAAAATTGAGATTGTACTAAAAAAAATACGTTTGAAATTAAAATGTTATTTTTTTATTATTTAATGTGGTGAGACTGTACTAAAAATAATATGTTTGAAATTAAAATGTTATTTTAGTATATGTATTCATTTTTAAATTAATTTATTTACAAAATTTATACCTTTTTTTTTCTGATTAGATCATGTTAAAATTAAATAAGAGGCAGTAGTTTTATTTTAAATATTTGATAAACTAAATACACCATTTGAATTATCCCTCGGCCCAACAACCTTACCTCAGTCAGTAACGTGTCTGTATACTCATCTAAGGTTCCCAGGTTCGATTCTTGACATGACTGACAAATTAATCTTTAGTGAAGTGTGGGCTTTCCCATTCACATGCTGGGGGCTGGGTGTTGTGTGTGTTCTAGATTTAAGTTAGTTTATAAGTTGTGTGCTGATATAATCAGTCTGTTCAGAAAGTGCACGTTAAATAATTCAAATAAATGATATTTTTTTAAAAACAATCATTCCAGTAATTTTTGTTATAAAACTAGACCCTTCCCTTAC
>CABFVX010000195.1:99207-119032 GCA_902151425.1 Timema shepardi | reverse complement strand
CCCCCCCCGCATTATTATTTTCAACACACATATTGAAGAATCATCATAGACTCTACCATAAAATATGAGTGACTATCGACATTTTTATGAGGAATAAATTAAATAAATTAAATTTTCAAAATAAAATATAGCCTATGTTACTCGCTGATAATGTATCTTTAGATTGGTGAAAGAATTGTTAAAATCGGTTCAGTAGTTTTTGAGTTTATCCATTACAAACAAAAAACAAAAAATCAAATTTGGCCTCTTTATAATATTAGTGTAGATAAACATACAGTAGCCCCATGACGTCTTTGGTGCTGACTGACAGCTCACGGCTTTGAAAAGCTACCAGACCAAATTATGTATCCCTACGCTGCAAAAACATGTGTTTAGCAGCTGCCACTTTTGACAGTCCAAATTTAGGTACTTACCTAAATTTTGACTGTCAGAAGTCAGCTGTGAGCTGTCAGTCACCACCAAAGAAGCCATGAGGCTACTGTACATTTATTAAGCCTTATGTGACCCATTGTCCACTAGAAACCAGAATAGTCTATACTGGTAATAAATAAAAGGTATATCATAGTTGGAGGTGATAACAATTATTCCCGTAAAACGTGAATACGGTCTAAACCGGATTCAAAGCCGGTACTGGTAATGCCGTGACCTCAGCTCACGATTGCACGTTTGTGTGTGGGGGAGGGTAAGGAGGGGGTGGGGTAGAAGGAGTGGTAGGGAGGTTAATAGTGGCAGTGACATTGTCCGCCTATACTTACTTACGTAACACGTACAGTATATTTACTAACGTAAAAATTCACCAAGGTCAGACAAACTTTCACAACTTCAATACTTATTACAGATACCTTCAGGCCACCGTTGTGTGATTCCGACATGTGATTTGCACAAACGTTTTAACATAAATGTATCTGCTAGGATCTAGTTTAAATGCGGATATACTTTGTAAGTAATTATTGATGGCTTTTTTTACATCTTCGCGCTCTTGATCACTAAGTCCGCAATCACACACAGTACATTAACGTAGCCTTCGGGAAGTTGTTTAGCACTAAAGAAAGTGTTCAAGACAAATTAGTGTGGAGTAAAAAAAGGTTGTAATAATATGTTGAATGCAGTGGTGGCTCGTAGCTAAAATGAGTGGGGGTGCTGCTCCAGAAATATTTTAGCCTTTGTTTTAAAATTGTGTAAAAGGTTGAAAAAAAACATGTATAAAAAGAAAATTTATTCAGGAATTTGATAAAAATCTTACCAAAAAACACATTTTTCATTTACTTTAACTTAAATTGTTACAGTTCAAGCTTGATATATTCATTTAAAAATTAAATCCATTCTTCTTGTTTTAATTTGCGCAAAATGTTCAATAATTTTCTCCTTGACCTCTGGATGACAAATGAGGAAATTTTTCTCCATTGAAAGTACTTCAAGTGCATTTAGTCTTTCTGTTAAATAAAAGAACCGAAAAAAATGAATCAAATAGAATAGCTGTAAGCAGAATAATAATCTAACTCTCCACTCTTCAACATTTTATCACATTCAAGAATATGGTACACGGTTTTTAAGCACAACACACGCTGAGTAAAAAAAAACTCCCTTCCACCATCATGCTAGAGCCGGCACTGTGAGAGCAACAGTGCTCTCTCTACCCGGCAGTCCCACCTTCCTACCCACCTCTCTCATATGTACGCATGCGCATAACATTCAAACACCGCGTCGCTGGCACTGTGAAACGCAGAGTTCCATACAAAGATTTTTGTATCTTTTTTATAAACTGGGGGATGGCTACTGAAGTACTGAAATTAAGCTTAAGGAATATATATTGTACTACAAAAATAAAGAAAGAATTAAAGAAAAAAGGACTCATTATATTTAATTTTATCGATAATATAATGTGGAAATAGGGGGTACTGCAGTTCCGCAGTGCCTAGACACGAGCCACCACTGATTTAATGAAACGGAAAGGGTTTAATTAGTATAGCATTAATTAAATATTGACAAAAACCGCATCGGTGATAGCGTGGTGTAAGGAGTCACTCTCGCAATGGAATGAATTGGCGGTGACGGGGGTCATAGGGGCTCAAACTGATGGTGAATTTTTATTTCACCAATCGCATACCTCTGTCGGGGACATAACTAAATCTTCTAGCTCTTCATAAAAAGAAAGGAAATAAGTACCTACCATATTATATAGTAGAAACTGTAGTTTCAAATTTTAATAACGCTCTAGGAGTAAGCTAAACAAAGCCAAAAGGAAAGAAAGGCTTTATAACAAGTCAAAATCGGCGTTAAGTTGCGGCCAAAGAGAGTGCGAGTAATTTTACAGTTTTTATATCATTATATTTCTTTGGCCAAAATAAATAAAATATTTCTCCACTAGCAACATAGTTTAGTTTTCTGCACATGCTAATATCAACAGATCTTGAATATCTGTCAAGGATGTCCTGGAATTTTGTCAAAACTTTCTCTTTATTTAAAAAGTTTTGACAAAATTCCAGGACACCTTTGACAGATCCATCAAGATCTGTTGATATTTGCATATGCAGAAAACTAAACTCTGGAAACAATAAAAATACTTGCGCTCCTTTTGGCCGCACCTTAATTGGTAATGTTACTGATGTCTTGTATTTCTGATGTTCCAGGAGGTGGTTACGGAGGTCCAAGGCCCAGCCCACCCAGACCCAACTACGGCAGATACTTTTAGGACCCCTGCTTGACCTCATCTGCTCACCATCATCACCCCTACCTCCCCCACCAACTGATAAAGCGACGGACTCTAGGGCGCTGCAAGCCCAGACAATTGTTTCTGCCCGAGAAGACGTACGACCTTTCTGTCGCACGGCTTAGACGATACTCGCGATTAAAATTGCAATCATCCCGAATTTTGCTTGACTCATGACTTGACTAACATTACATATGAGTAAATGACTTAATTACAGGCTTAGGAAATACACATATGACAGTTTTCCCCTTTGGAAAATATATAAACCAACCTTTTTCAACCGGGATGCCGGCGGTACATTGGTGTGAAGTTGGAATTAAGGGAAAGATAAAAAATAAGTGGAAAAAAATGTTGTGGATAAAAATATATCTTTTAAAAATCCATGATTAACATTATTTTTAATTTCATAATTATTAGAATTTTAACTACTTATTGAAGTTTTAAACACAATCTTAAATACTCGTTTATTCAATGATAAAATCTCTCCTTAAAAAAAAGTGCTGATGTGCCTTAAAAATGTAATCACCTGGTTTAGTTTATCGTGGGTTGAAAAAAAAAAGTTGGGAACTACTTATCTATATCTTATGTGACAAATTCTCAATATAACATTAAGGAACGAAAATAGATATAAAAAAAAAGTATTTGTCGCTACGGAATTAATAATCCACCAAAAATGCATCAAATAATACATTTAGTAATTATAATGTTATGCCTTAGCCTCAAATTATGATCATATGTGTGTATGTATAGTTAAAAATGTAATTTATTTCTTTGTATTTTCATTAAAAAAAATTTAATCTACTATTTAAATCAATTTCGTGATAATTCTATTTTTATTCATAATTTCAAATCGATTTTTACGTTCATTTATTAATGTTTTTTTTTTATCTCTTGATAAAATGTTACATTGGACAGGGCTTATTGGCAAGTAAAAAAAAACTATTAGTTCTGGTTAAACGGAACGAATAGCAAGATTTTCTTTATTCATTTCTCCTTCAGTGACGTTTAATTTAATTGACTTGTTTACATAACGATTCCGATTTTTAGAAATTATATTACTACACGAACAGTCGAATAAATATTATAGTCGATTAAACTATTACAAGATAACCAAATGTATTTATTCTTTTTATACAGAATGCTCATAAAATAAGTTGAATATAAAAAAAATGTTAGTGAATCTATATTTATGAACAAACCATTCAATATAATTTTGACTAAATATTTTTGTAGGATATTCGAGTAAAGGTTGCTTGGGCCTTTTGCAATTAAATTGTACTTTGTCATTGCTGGAAGTGACGCAAAAATATTTACGTAACTGTATTTTCAGTCGAATGCCCATTTTGTGATATCCAGGATCTAATTATAATAAACTATTAAAGTTCCTTTGTTGCTCTTGCAAAACAATTAAAAGTGTCGCGTTAATACTTTAAGAACTAATTTCTTCTTCCTCAATGGTACAGTTGCCTGAACATATGTTGGGCATGTGAATGACATTTTAAACTTGATGAAAAGAACCAATTTGAAACAAATATATTGTTGTATAGACCCGTGTTAATTTAAACTACGAAAATTATTTTAAAAACTGTCTTTTTAAATTACACAAATAATATACAATAATTAATTTAATTGTCTACTCAATCTCTGACCTTTTGATACAACCAGTAGGAGCCAATAACTTTTTAACTATTGTCTTAAATAATATATTTAATCTGCGAGTTCAAGTTAGTTCAAATGAAAATCTTGTATTCATTTCAAAGTCTAATGTAAATGACAACCCAAACGTTTTAAAAAATTTGACTTTATAAGGTGAAATATAAGATAATCAAAACGAACAGAATGATTTTACACTAATGGACATTGTACTATAATATTTTAACGAAATAATTTGAAACCTTATTTTGCCTTAGAAAGTAATTTTAACAGATTCTTTTTTTCACTTGATATTTTTCAAATAACTAAGTCATTCATAAATATGATTTACTATAAGATAACACTTGTAATATAATTAATAATGTTCGTTAACTTTTTTTGTGAGCATTCTAAAATTCTTTGTTTTATTTATAAAACAAAAATAATGTAATAGTTGTATATCTTTGTTGTTATTGTTTTATATAAAGTTACTGTGATTTGTGATGCCGTTGTTTTTATCATGTTGATAAATAAATGGTGTTTCTAATTGTAAAGGCTTTGTTTAATTTGTTTATTCCTCTCCTTAATAACTATATTGTTTTTTAAGAAAAGGTGCTTCTATTTTTGGGGGTGAAGGGGGAGTGAATTCAAGCATTGCACAGTTTTTAATATATCAAATAGTTTTATTTAATGTAATTCAACAATTACGTGAACAAAGAACAACAGGACTCAAACAAGTAATGTAAATTACGAAATCGAAAGAAGTTTAGTAATGTATGCTACTAGAATATACTAAACATTACTTTTAAAGGGCGTTTTTAGTGTCTCCAATAAACTTTCTCTAGCCTTCCAATTGTGTTTGCTCTACAAATTAATACTCATAAATTTGTAAATAAATAAAAGTTTTATGAGTAAAAAATTAATCGGCATTCAAATAGCTGGACTTTCACAGATAATAGAACGTGTGTTGGTCAATTTGTCAGTTATAGAGATATTTGTTAACTGTAACTATTTTCTATGTTTATTGCTTTTTTTTAAATGAATTATTTAGCACACTTATTGCCTAACATATATATTTGATTCAATTACTAAGACACGATTAATTAGTTTAATCCATTACTATTTTTACTATACATAATCTAAATACTATCTGTGAAAAAAATTAGGTTTATTTTTTATTGGTTGCCCTGTGTGTATTTTTTCCTCCATCTCTCTCTAAAATAGTCTCGCCTCTTTAACTAAAACGTAACTCACGACAATTATTTGCCCTAGAAAACAACTGAAGCGAGATTCAAAAAACCAGGAAACAAGACACAATCGGAGAGCGCGTGACTTCAAACTTTATATATATAAAAAATTATTATCAGGTTTTTTTCTCTCCAATATATCGTAACTGCAAAGGGACTTTTCAAGTTGTTTGTATTCCCTCTAAACGCACGTTTTTAACTATTCTCTATCTCTTTCTAAGCCGTCAAAGTGATAAAGACACTAGTAATGTTGTATGTGGTCAGCTCCACGGACCGTGAAGCGCGATCGTTCGAATCTTAGTTAGATTAGAAGTGTTGAGAATGTGAATGCCTTAGGGTAGGTATACCTACACTGAGTTGGGCAAAAATGGGGGCATGTCATCACATATGAAGGTTACATAGGAAAAAGGCGCAAGTAAGTATTTAGCTCAATTTAGTTAGTGCTGCTTTCTGTTAGACAATTATGAGATATTTCTAGTGCACTTAAGATTATGGTTTTAAAAAAGGTGATTGTCATGTTTAGATTAATAAAAAAAAAGCAATTGTTGGAGTCCTTATGGGGGATTTTAAATGTGAAATTTGTTCTAGAAAATGTGTGTGATACGATATTCCCCTGTACCCTTCATATGGCATTAAATTATAACTGATAATATTAACGCTATTTTATACACGTAAAATATTTATAATTGTATATAATGAAATTCACCCCCACTGGGTTTTCTTTGCAAGTGGATGTAAACTTATGTAATTCCAGAACAGTTTTTTTTTATAGATCTTACCGTTTAGCCCCAAAAGAGACCTCTAAAGAAAGGTCCGCACCAACTTTAAAGTTGCTCCGACATTTTAAACTTTTTTCGGGGGTTGAAAATTAAAATCTTTGACTTTTCGAAATTTTAAGTTTGTTACAGGATAGAAGCTATAAGTTCGCCAAATTTCAAGTTTCTAGCTAATCTGGAAGTGGGTAAACATTAATGTCAGTGAGTCAGTAAGTCATGTGGCCTTATAGTAGTATATAATAATAATAATAATAATAATAATAATAATATAATAACAGGGTGAACATAAGGTGTTTATAGTCCCATTTTCATAAGAATATCCTTTCCTGACTATTTTCAAGTGTTCATATGTCAAGTCTTGTTATTTGAAGCTCTCACATTTGATTTAGATCTTATAAATACCTATAAAATAACACTTATAAAATATTAAAAGTGTTATCAATTTTGTCCCCACAAAAAAAGTTTATATTTTCGAGCATTTAATCGATTAATAAAAACACAACATATATTTGGAAATAAATGTCTGAAGCTCAGAAATATATTTAATATTTTTGTTTGGTCAAACTATACTTGATACTTGAACATGGGAATAGAGTTCGAGATCTTTGGTTTAAAACGCCAATGAGCCATTTAGGTTCGTCCTATTACTGTGGTGCATACATGGTAAATAGTTTAAAGGAGCAGATTATAATGGACTGATGGATTGATTAGAAAGCTATTATATTTACTTGTTACAGTTATAGTCTCATTAAAGTATCATATTATTTAAATTGAAAAATAACAACTAGACATAGAATTCGAACCTTTAACATTTGTCCTAGTATGCCATTACTATAACTACCAAGCTATTAATGAATCGCCCCGTGTCTAGGGTAATAATAATAATAAGTATTATTATTGTTAGCACCGCGCCTTACTACCCGTTCAAGTTATACGCACTTACGCTAATGTGTAATGGTAGGGTGATTGCGAGATGAAATGGAGGACCTACAGCTTATCGTGGGATCCGAACCACGGTGGAGGCCTGGCATTCCCCACATTCACAAGATGTATTGTCAGAGGTGAAGGAAGGGTTTGGCAATCAAATGAATCTGTGCCGGGACCGAGGATTGAACCCCGGACCCCCAGCACAGAAGTCCAACACCTTACCCCTAGACCGCCAAGTCACCTAACTAGGGTGATTCTTCAATAATATTTTAAGGCAGACTCTGTTATGAACGTGCTGAAATCGTTGGCGACAAATGTGTGATCAATTAAGATCACGAGGTGTCAGATAACGTGGCCACCCATCTACTCGCTAGTGGGATCTTTGCTCCCGAATGTACAATTACAACTCTACGAATGCGCATATCATGATGGATATAAAAGCTTAGCTCTTCAATCCATCATGATATGGGGGAAAAAAGCCAACAAACGAGTCAATGACGGCAAAGTTATCCGATAGCCCGTTAACTTAGATGACCACACATTTGTAGCCGACGATTTACGCACGTCTATCACAGGCTCTGCCTTAAAATGCGAGTAAAGAATGACCCTGGGCCACAGACAAGTAAGAAACAGACTCTCGACCTTACGGGGGTTTCGCTGCGCTCCTTTTGCCAGCTCTAGTCCTTCGCCACTGGGCTTCGCTAGTGTCACTGCTGGGTGATGATAGGACTAACCGTAGCGATCCTAGTGTGGAAGGACTCAAGCTGCCAAGAGGAGCACAACCATTTTAACCTTGAGGCTTAGTGCTCTGGACAATTCCTTGATAGATCAGTGGAAAGAGCATCGGCGTACTAGGCAAAAGATCCAGGGTTTGATCCCTGTGTCCAGGTGTCATTAATTTTATTCAATATAAATAATAGAATATAAAGAACTTTTCAAATTACTACGTTTGACTTTTTAGTTGTAACGGATTGTTCTAAGGCAAGGTTTCATGCCTTATCTAGTGCCATGAACCCTTTGGATGTCTGGTGAAGCCTATGCACCCATCCTAAGAATACTCTTTGTAAATACATCAAATAAATTACACAATAATACAAAAGAAACCAATTATATTCAATACAGCTATCAAGAGACAAAATAAAGTTAAATTACATTTTTTAATAAGTTAGTTAAAATAAAGGTATAGTTAAGTTTTCAACTAATATCAGGGACGCCTTAAAATATTCACATGGAACTCGGGCTGAGAGGAACTAATTAAGGTATTAGTATAAGGAACTCGAGTTAAGGGCAATGTTTTTTATAAGTTTTTACTACAAAACCTCTTTTGGCCAAAATAAATAATATACTTCTTCAGTAAAAAGAGTTTAATTTTCTTCACATGGTGATATCAACAGTTGTTGAATATCTGTCATAGGCATAGCAGTATTATATGACAGATGTTTTAAGTAAAAAGAAAAAGTCATTAAACTCCAGGACACTCAACAGATATTCAACAATTATTTTTTTACCGTGTCTTACTACCCGTTCAGATTATACGCTTTTGTTCTAATTACGCTAATGGTTTAAGGGGTTAGGAAGGTTATGTTTATAGGAAATATACACGCATTTGCGTGAAGAGAGGGTGGGAAACTTTTTTTTAAAACTCAGTACACCTGACAGATTCGAACCTTGATCTCCTCGTCATTGCTAGACTAGTCTACTGCAAGAGTAGCGCCTTAGACCATGCAGCCACCGAAGCGGGTAGAAGGACATATTGCTTCATATTTATTATATGGTACCAAGAAAGAGTAGTAGATTTAAAAAGTGTGCTTTATATTTAAATATATCGGGGGAAGATGTATCAGCTATTATTACTTTTTGGTGACCTGGTGGTCTAGGGGTAAGGTGTCAGACTTCTATGCTGGCGGCCGGGGTTCAATCCTCGGTCCCGGCACAGANTCCCGGCATAAATTTATCTGATTACCAAACCCTTCCTTCACCTCTGACAAGACATCTTGTGAATGTGGGGAATGCCAGGCCTCCACCGTGGTTCGGATCCCACGTTAAACTGTAGGTCCTCCATTTCATCTTACAATCACCCTACCATAACACATTAGCGTAAGTGCGTATAACCCGAACGGGTATTAAGACGCGGTGCTAATAATAATAATAATAATAATAATAATATTACTTTTATTTTTTCCTCAAAATCATGCAATGTACTGCAATAGCTAATGTGCAGTTCGTCGAAACATTACAAATGGTTGCTCAGGTAATCACTATTATAGGAAAGAGAATACAGGAAATGTGTTGGTAATCCTGGCACAGAGAGAAATAATGGCATGAGTGAATAAGTTGGCTCTACTAACTCAAATAATGTAACCAGTGAAAGTGAACATATCCCACCGTCTATACAATTATCTCATGTTCCCTTTCCCCCCTTAACAGTAAACCACGTCCACATATGCGTGCCAGATGAACATCAGCACGGGATATGTGCATTAGGGTACTATAGCATGACCGAGTCACCTTGGCAAATAGCTCACTGGTGCGACCGCAATACCTTGGCACCTACAGTACAATTTCCATTAGAAGAACCTTATCTGACAACTAGGAAATATTTTTTTTACTACCTGTTCAGATTATATACCTTTGTACTAATTATACTAATGGGTTAGGGATGAGCAAGTTTGAATATAGAGTAAGTGTACCCGCATTTGTGTGGAATGATTGAAAGAAATCATTAAGGGGAAAACCAACCTCAATACACCGAACTGAGATAAAACCACGATCTACCTTTCATCGGTCATCTATTCTATTGCGAGAGTGACGCCTTAGATCATGTGGTCACTGAAGCGGGTATTAGAAAAGTTACTAGATATAATCTCACGCAGTCATAATGTCAAGTCACGTGATATGTAGCCGTGACTATTTATATATACTAATAGCTAAATGCTATCAATTTTTGGTGAGAAAAATTGTTTATGTGTATTCTAAGCCTTTCTTGGTAACAGAATCCTATTATATCAACACTTGTAGACTCAAGGAAGACATTAAGGGTGTCCACGTAATGGGGACCAGGATCACGGTGGCCTGAGGGTGTATTCTTGAGTACTTTCAGAGCCATCTCGTGTGGTTTTTCCCATTTAACTTTGATAAGGAAACCCACATGAGATGAAGTAGTCAAGAACACACCCTCCGGAAACCGGTTCGGATCTAGGAGAATATTGATCTTAAGACTAGAATTATAGTTACTCAACTATAGTAATTGGCCAAACTCGTTTTATAATACTGGGAGGGGGAGGGGGGGTGCATTAAAAAAAATTTGTCATACTACCTTCTAATAAAATTCCAAATTAGTATCTTACTACACAAAACCATAAAACTAACCCTATTTGTTTAGTAAAAAAAAAATTGACAAAAATATAAATTTTTAGATGTCATAGCTTTAAAACTCATCAAATACCTACAACTTTAGATTCGTGCATTGGATTCTTTTTTTTAGCACCGCGTCTTATTATTCGTTTTAGTTGTACGCGTATGTAGTAATCACACAAATGTTTTCTTTAAGGACTAGGAAAATTATATTTTAAGGAAGTGTGCTTGCATTTGCTTGGAGGGAGAGTGAAATACAATTTTGGAGAGAAAAACTCACCCTTAGTACACCCGATTTAAATTCGAATCTTAATCTCCCCATCATTGGCAGTCTAGTTTATTGTGATAGTTGTGCCTTAGACCATGTGACCATTGAAGAAGATTGCATTGTAAATTGATATCTCGACTTACTGCTACGTCACAGGTAGACAACGCCGAGGTGGGAGTGTAGATAAAATATTACTCCAGTAAAAACATAAGAGTTTAATTTTTTGTACATGTTGATACCAACAGTTGTTGAATATCTGTCAAGGGTGTCCTGGAATTTAATAACAACTTATTAACCTCATTTAAAAAGTTTTGTCATCTAATGGCAGATATTTAATAACTGTAAATATCACCATATGAATAAAATTAAACTATGTTCCTACTAGAGAAATATTTTATTTATTATTACAACAACAAAAAACACTGGCATTTTCTCTTGTCAACTAAACTCCCACTTTCAATTCTCTTTCTAGCAGGTATGACTAGGATGCACAGGCAGGGTTTGAACCAAATACTCTAGATGTATAATGAAATAACGCCTTAACAGCTCTCAAGACAGTAAGTGTTTCTAATCTCAACATTAGGGCTAGTAACTACTTAATCAAAGAGAAGGATAGTATAGCTAGAGCATTGGTATCCAACCGGAGGTACGTAAAATAAGATTTGTTTAAATATATACATATATACAATTAAATAAATTACATTGAAAGTAATGCATTAAAAATAATACAGTTTGAACTAAATACATATATATTGTACAAATTATATGGTATATATGGTACATATTATATCGTATTTAGTTCATTTAAAGTGTATTTTTAATACGTTATTTTCAATGTTATTTATTTTATTTATTTAAATGTAGATTATAGAATGTGACTAACTTGCATTATTCACAAACAACTTTGGGGGTACAACGTTGTTAAATAAAAAGACACGTGAACAAAATAGGTTCACTACCACTTATCGAGAAGATATGTATCTTCATTAGCACGTACAAAGAATGTGAAAACCACAGTAACCAATCTTATTGTTTACAACCATTAAGATAAGAATCGAACGCTTGTCCCCTTATTAACAGCGACCTTTTCTAGTACAGCTCTCTAGTTTTAAGGAGGCGCCTTTCAGAGTACCAAGATGTGTTACAGACATGCAGAGTTGTTTAAAGGTTTTCTTACTTCAAAATAAGACTTACCATAAGATCGAGGTGGATGGTATCAACTCTTCCATAAGGATACATTTTGGTTTTGGGTTTTATAATATTTTAAATAAAGAAGATGAAATTTAATCCTTTTAACAAAGTTTCACACAAAATCTTAAAGATCTAATATCAAAGTACAGTAAAACCTATAATAACTGAAACAAATGAGGATGTGAATACGTTTTGGATATGAAATAGATGCCCCTAAACAGATAAAAGGTGAAAAAATAATAATATATATACCGTAATTTGTCAAAATATACAAATTGAAAAAATCTTTGTTATATCGAATAAAAATTTATTTTTACAAAAAAATACTTTCTCTTATAACTATATATATATAAATTATATATAATATATATATATATATATAAATTATATATAATATATAGTTATAAAAAAGTGTTTTTTTAAACAAATTACTATTCAATATAACAAAGATTTTTTCAATTTGTATATCTTGACAAATAACGGTTTTACCAACGTAAAACATTTATTTGGCAGTTAAGTTACTTAAAAAAAGACAATTTAACCGTTTTGAATATTAGAGGTAAGATACGTAAAGCTTTACTGTAAATGGCTACAATAATGAATCTGGAATTATCAAAATAAATAAACTAGGCCTATTTTTTTTCCAAAGTCACAATGGAATATTTTAGGATAACTGTGGCTTGAGTGGTTTTTAATCTTAAAATCTCCCATTAGCCAAAATAAATAACACAGTGAGAAGATAGTTCCCTTGAAGTATGCGGAACGCTTAATTTTTAAACCGCACCGGCACCGTTACGTATGGAGAAGTCTGTAAATATAAATTTCCTTTAAAATGGTTAAATTTGAGTAAAATAATTATAAAATGTTCATAATAACTTAATTATAAATCTTACATTTAGAGAAAAATATACTTTGAATTCAACAAAAGATAGATTGGCGATGAAGATTATTATAAAGTGAAAATATATTATTTATTCGATGTGAGCTGATTTCTCAACTCCTGATATAAAAAAAAACGTCAAATCTCGCCGCAGCGTGAAGTAATTAAATAGTTCACGCATTGATTCAAAACGTTGCTATTCTATTAGAAATTCAAACATGCGAGAAACGCTATGGGTCTGGGAGGGGAAAAAAATTAATTATTACGATGCTTTTTACTTCGGTGGTAAAATGTTATTAAGACTCGCTTGGAGGTTCTTAAATCTACCGCTAGAGATTTATCTTAGCCCTGTTTACTACTGCTACCTATTGGCAATTTGAAGAACTAATAGTTAAGTACCAACCTCTCCCAACACACGTGCAATACAAATTGTAAATACCCTATTTTCTTCAAATATAATAATAATAATAATAATAAAATACAAAATACAAAATATGTCCCTCCAAACAATTCTTAAAAAATAGTAATCTTTGTTTCTTCTCCTCGAATCAAATATAAAATATGGATTTTAACATAAATGTTTTTCAAATTGTCTTACATAAATAATAAGCCAGTAAGTATTTCACAGCAAGTTATTAATTTATATTCTAATTTTTTTTAGCACCGTGTCTTACTACCAATTTGGGTTATACGTTTGTGTACTAATTACACTACTGCTTTTAGAGATTAGGGAGGATATATTTATAAGACGTGTACCTTCATTTGCATAAAGGACGAGTGGAAAACCATTTCGGAAAAAAACTTCAGTTCACCTGTCAGAGATTCGAACCTTGATCTCCCCATCATCAGAAGTATAGTCTGCTGGTAAGAGTAGCGTGTTATATCACGTGGCCAATGAAGCGGGTTTGATTATAGTTATCTATAGTAAATACAATTTTTAAGCATTTAGTTTGGAAAAATGTCCTTCTAAGATCTAGGTGGAAAAAAATAGTTTACTTTTTTCATAGGAAAGATGAATAGGATTCTATAATAATGAGTTTGTAATATAAATGCACACCATCAGTGTTTATCTTATTTACAAAATGGGTCTTACTCAGTTGATATATATATATATATATATATACATATATATATATATATAGGTATCAAATACTGCATATACTATTATTAGTATTTCACTATCCGCATCGGCGGGCACGCAGGATGAACGACAGTCTAATCTATTATTATTTTTTGCTGATGCGAAGTTCAGGGTTCAAACTCCAACTAGGTGTACCGAGTGTTTGTTTTTACCTAAATCACTTTCATGAAATTTCATTAAAACCGACATGAAATGTCGTGTGAATTTTCTCTATTTTCTGATCTTTCTTTTTCATACCTAACCCATCAGTGAAATTAAAAGTTTGTATTTCCTAGATGTGTAGTAATATGCATTGCAAAAAAAAAATCTAGTAAGAATATTTTTTTTTTAAATTCATACATAATTACCTATTATCGATGTTGCCCGTTTTCGTGGTTAAGTAGATAGAGTGATAACCACACATTTATAGTGCCTTGGTTCGATTCTGATTGAGGCTGACAAAGATATTTATTATTTATAACGCAATGATAAGAAAACTATATAAATGGCTTTGCCATTCAATCAAATTATAAATATATAGATGCTTAGGATAATTATTTATGATTATGTTAATTGTACAGTATTACGTTAGTGTGTAAGTCGTGTGATGATATAATATGTGTGTTTAAAAAGTGAACGTTAACCATTGTTGAGTGTGAAATCAATATAGATTTGTAAAGCTTCGAAATGTCAAATTCTTTAAGGTTAAATCCCCTCCCCTTCAACAAGCACAGAAATTTCAGAATCTTCGAAATATTTCAAAGGAAGAAGAAAAATTCGATATATTATTAACATATTGGGAATATCTCCTTAAATATGAAATATTTCAAAATACACTCATTTTAAGAACAGCTAATAAACCAGATTTTAACACTAAAAAGTGATTAAATTACATAAATAGCTTAAGCACTGCTAAATTCAAATATGTTGGCATAAAAAATTAAACGTGCTTTGTTTTTACTCTTTAATCTTTTCTCTTTACCTATATGCGGTTAGTCGATTATTTAAAAAATTACATGGGGACATGGCAGAAGCAGTTTTATCACTTTTTGAGCATAGTGCGTTTATGTCAAGGATATGTCAGTCAACAAGAGAATGTTCTAAAGGGGTTTTCAACCCACGGCCCACGGGCCACTTACAGCCCATCATAATATTTCTTGCAGCCCAATGGCTAATGAAAAATATTAAATTATTTCAAGACAAAGAATGTCAAATACAGGTTTATAATTTACATAATTAAATAATAAAGTATTTCAAGTTATTTTATAAACAATTTTTGCTTTATACATGAAGAAAGATATTACATTTTTATACAAATGTACCCGAATATGATTGTACCAAATTTATGCATACAGGGTTTCTAAAATAAAACCGGTTTCAAATTAACAGTATTTCAAACGCTGTGTTCAAAATGTGCGCCACCAACTTTTAGGCATTCTATCAACAACCTGATTCGGTGGCTGCATGGTTCAAGGCATCACTCGTGTTAGACTAGAGGGCTGATGACAGGGCGATTGGGGTTAGAGTCCCTGCCGGGTGTACCGAAGATTTTTTTTTCCAAAATTGTTTTTCCACTCTCTCCTCAAAATTATACTATCTTAATCCCTAACTCATTAACGTAGTTAGTATACACGCGTGTAATCTGTAGAAGTTGTAAGACGCGTTTCACATTTCGAACACTAACGTTGAAATACTTTGATTTTGGAGCCGGCTTTATTTGGGACATTCTGTATAATTTCTCTTGTTGAAATTATGTGAAATCAAAAACCTTATTTTCTACCTCAACTTTGCTTCACTTATTTCAAGCTTCGCTCTGACTTCACCTCACATTAAAAAACCCATCTCACATCCCTAAAAAACAAATTGTTGTTTTGACGAGTAGGTTTTCTTATTCTTGTAATAGATATATATATATATATATATTACAAGAATAAGAAAACCTACTCGTCAAAACTGCAATTTGATTTTTAGGGATGTGTGATGGATTTTTATATATATATATATATATCTTCTTGTGTAGTAAGAACCACGCCAAGTAATTCAAGGTCATCTGAAGACTAGTGAACATAAAGCGATTTGCAAAAAGGTTGGTGTAGGATAGGTTATAGGGACAGAGGGGAAAGAGTATCCATAGTAGGGGGTGTGGGAGGAAGGGGAAGGATGGGTGTAGCAATTCAATTACAGTAGAAGCACTGTTGAATATTGGAAGGGGGGGAGCTACCCCCCCCCCTTCTCCACCTAGAGTTGAGATCATCTCATTACACATGGCCACGGTAATCCGTTTAACAAGATCTGGCCCATGTCCGTGCCTCTGAATCTTGGTCGACGCTAACAATATGGTTGCTGGGGTCCAGGGCGGAAAGGAAGGTTTTTTAAACAGGGCTCTACTATAGCCATCCCAGGCTCCATGAGGGTAATTTTAGAATAATCTTTGATTTTCACAATATAAAATAGCATCAGTAACTAGGAACGCCATTTTTTTTATTATTTTTTTTTTCAAATCTAAATAAAATACATTTTCCAAAGGTCTAGCAAGAGCATGCGATGTTTTCAGTTTGTTTTATACGTGTATAAATTTAGAAATCGCTTATATTATTATTATTGTTATTATTATTATTATTAGCACCGCGTCTTACTACCCGTTCGGGTTATACGCACTTACGCTAATGTGTAGTGGTTGGGTGATTGTGAGATGAAATGAAGGACCTACAGTTTAACGTGGAATCCGAACCACGGTGGAGGCCTGGCATTCCCCACATTCACAAGAGATCTTGTCAGAGGTGAAGGAGGGGTTTGGTAATCAGATAAATCTGTGCCGGGACCGAGGATTGAGCCCCGGCCACCAGCACAGAAGTCTGAAACCTTACTCCTAGACCGCCAGGTCACCCAATCGCTTATAGAATATTCATAATGTTAGGATAAAACTCTTTATGAGGTCTCAAGCAAGTTTGGTTTTTTTCTGGTCCCAATTCTTACAAATTAATTTTAAAACATTTAGAATGAAAATGCGTTAAACAATACTCCTAAATTTAATTCACTACTTTTAAATTATCGTAGTAGAATTTACTTTAATTTAATTGATTAAAACTCTCCTTTCGTCTAAGACGATGTTACCCTTTATTGATGGTATACGGAAGGGGGGGGGGGGAGTATTATCATGATACATTTTAGTAAAACTATCTAGTTAAGTGCACTTTTATGAACCACAGTGGGGTTTTGCTACGTCATTTTATAAATTATTTAAAACAGTTTTATTTTAACCATGTTCTGTGAACTAAAGAATTTGATGCTTTATTTAATTTAATAATTTATTATTTATTTATTTTTCATATGTAATGAAATTTTTGTGGCAGTTTCGACATTTCCTTTTTTATTTTAAATAGGTCTAGTAATATAAATACAACTTTATCGACGATTAATCGATTAGGTTACTTACTAGTTATAATTACCAATGAATGGCACCATGGCCCGGGCACCAATTTCCAGATTAACAAATTTAAAAAAAAAAATAGTAGATTAAATAAAATAAGTCATGAATGAATGAAAATCAATAAAATGCCTGTCTATACGAAGGAACAGTGAATGTCCAGCCCACGAACCACGGGCGTTGAATGTATATATATATATATATAAACATTCAACGCCACGGCTCACACTGGAGTACTGGCATTTGTCACAATTATACCATTGGTTCGATACTGTCTTGTCCATTTCAAAGTGTTCGGAAGTTTCACGGAACCTATTATTTTATACTTAAATTAAATTTGTGTGGGAAGAGAAATGGGTAGTAAAGCACATTAAGTTTTAGGTGGGTTTTTTTTTTATCATGGGTGTACATTTTCAGTGTTAAGCTACGGATTAAATTACTTATAGTGGCTTTGTTATGTAAAAGTGACCCACTTTTTTATTTTTTTATTTTAAGTGACGTAAAAATTCAAATCGAGTAGTTATGGTATAATAAGGGGAAAAGGGGGGGGGGATTTCTACCCTTGAGAAAAATCCGTATACCCCTTCTCACGATTGGAATTAACGTGCCCCTCTCTAGCTCTTTTTCAGTCCTCTTTGATATTATTAAATATTAAGTTGAAAAATTATATTGTATCAAACTATAAATATATTATAGCTAGAGGCATTCAATCATTAAAAATCCCAATGGAATAAAATTCCAAATAATATTTCAATTCATACAATTTTACAAAATTTGCCGGAATTAGCCAACTATAAATATTTCCTATATACATAAAATTAAAAAAGAAATCTAGGTTAAAACCACTACAAATAGCTTTTTCAAGAGACATCCAGTTTTAAAATGTTTGCCGAGAGAAGCCCACTTCAAATAGTTTTTAAAATAATTCAAATGAAGGTCATACCATTATCTTTTGGGAAATTCCTATTTTCAAAGATTCGCATAGGGTCGCCAAGCCCCTAATCCCCCTTTAGCTTTGGGGTAAAAGCGCCTCAAAACCCCATTTTCAATACGTTAAGCCGAGTTTTGAAACCCAAACTCCCTATCACCAGAAAACAAATTCTATGAACATGACGCACTTGTCTGCGTGCCCGTCCATATGAATCACAAGGGTTATAAGAAATTTGACCAATTATTTTAGAGCTAGTTCATACTATTCAGTAGAAAATAATTTTCATAAATATTTAATATAGACTCTAGAAAATTATGAGGCTTTTTTTTATCTTTAATTTACAATCTGCTTCTTTGGTGTTTTTTCCCCTCTTCTTTTAATTTAAGAACTTCATCCAAACAATAGCCAATGATAAGGAAGATAATGACAGTCATAAAAAAAAAGAAAATGTTATAATAATGATTGAAATCTCTCCTTGGAGCTATGGAAGGAAACTAGAATGAGAGGGGAGTGGGATGTGTAAGGGTAGGGTGGGGGTTGGGGTTGGGGGTAGGGGTATATGGATGTTCAAAAAACCACAAACACAGCAACAAGACTCATAAAATGAACTCAAGGAAGGGATCACGGAATAAGCGTGTAGGATCACTAAAAGAAGAAAAGAGGTGGTTTGTTCCACCGACAAAAAGACAAAAACAAGACCAAAAAAAAGGAAATTCCGGTTATTAAAAGAGTCTTAAGAGCACATTGTCTCGATGATTTGGTTTCTTCTTTTTTTTTTTAATAAATAAAAACAAAAGTGTCCCACCTGATTTTAACGACAAACTTTTGTGTATGGACAGAGAAAGGCAGATGGATATACGAATAGAAACATAACATCCGGCCATGTTTTTCTAAGGAAATATAAAGTAAGAAACAATAGAAGTAATGTCGTGTTTTCTTTCCAACTTGAGACAAAAAGCGAATTAAAAGGACGTGGATGTATTCACGTAAGCAAAAACAGACACATAAAACAAATATTACTCGAAACAAGATACATTTCGGTGGTGAAAGTGTAAAAAAAAAAGTTTGTTTTTATATAATTTACGAGGCAAACAGTCATAACGCCTCACAAATCCCATGTCTTTTTCCAAACACTCCCTCCCCCCTCAACTTTTTCCAAAAATATAGTGTTGAACCCAGAGCACATTTTACGACTTTTTGTACGTTTTAATAATGCGAACGTTAGAGAAGAGGGCTGAAGATTTTTTTTTGGAACACACACCTATTAAAAGCGTTCCTCTAATGTCAGTTCGGTTTGGGAGGTAGTGCCTGATAGGACCAAGTGTCGTAAACCTGAACTAAAGAGTATAGAGGGAGTGGGGG
>CABFVX010000195.1:24109-91290 GCA_902151425.1 Timema shepardi | reverse complement strand
GGGGGGTTAGGTATCGCTCTTTACTTGAGAAGTCTAGAAGTTGGTGACGTGCGCTAAAGGGGCATACGTCACATTATTCACAGACTTAGCAGAAATACCCGGCGTAACCACGCAATTCATTGCCCCAGCAGTACTTTTCTTTGCTTCAAACAAAAATAAAATCTCTTTGTTTTATTTCTTCCAGACCAGTTTTTAGTTAATTAATTGAATCAAATAAAAAATTTAAAATTGCTGGCTCCAAAGAAAACATTGTTCACAAGGGCTATTAATTTTTAAATTTAAATTTTATACCAGTGCTTGTGGTAGATATCACGCAATGCTCATGACAGACATATACACAAACTTTTCATTCTATTATCTTCATAGCTTTATTAATATTTATAGAAGATCCTTCCAGACAGTACTTTTGGTTTTATTATAAGGTTATTCAGTGAATCAACACAACCTATCCTAATAAAACCTAACTTAAACCACTATCGTAAAGAGTAAGGGGTTTACCTATAATTTTATTATTTCATAATTACTATTAATATTATTGTAAAGTTTAACGGGGTTATTCGCAATACATGTTTGCCATGTTGACACGTTATGCAGTTTGTTTATTCCTTTTGCGATTTTGATATGAGGTTTCTTCTCTTTTTGGAATGTCAATGTTCTCCTGTGCGATTTTGATATGAGATTTCTTCTCCTTTTGGAATTTCAATGTTCTCTTGTGCGATTTTGATATGAAATTTCTTCTCAATTTGGAATTTCAATATTCTCCTGTGCGATTTTGATATGAGGCTTCTTTTCCTTTTGGAATTTCAATGTTCTCCTTTTCTTAACATATAACTGAGCCTATATCAGCGATTACCTTACATACTAGATAAATATAGGAAAGAAAGTTTAATGCTACACATGCAGCCCAAGTTCCTTGATATGTATTAAGTGTCGGTGAGGATGAGGTCTCAGAGTACAGCTCATATAGTCTACTTTTTGCAGGTTATTTAGAGGTTAGGGTTTGAATCCCGACATAATATACAAAGGGTGTTTTTTTCCCCCGAATAGTTTGCCACTAACCTTCCACGCAAATTCAGGTACATATTTTCTATATTTAATTTCCTTCAACCATAACTTTATTGATGTGACAAAAATGTAAGATATATCAAACACGTACAAAGACAATGAGGACAATAAATACTAAACGAAGCTGGTGTTAAGATCATTGAAATCATCGTCCGTAATCGAACTAAGGTCCACTAGATTTGTGGCAATTCATACAAACTATTAGTATGGTCTGTTTTATATTTTACAGGCAGTATAAGTCGACCTTGGGGGTCTTGGCGTAAGGTTATAGCTTCAGGAAACTATGTTTATGGGTTCAAACCAAGTCGAGTTAGACAAGATTTTTATTGAGTGATAATAAATCAGTAGCACAACTTTCTTCGGTGGGGAAGTAAAGCCGTCAGTCGCATGTCGGATTGTGTTATGTTAAGATATCCCTGGAAAGTATGTGATCCCGGAAAAAAAATTGATAGGAGGTTTGGATCTCACTCAAAGAAATTCTCGTCTACTGATCAGCAAGTGCGTGTTAAATACGTCAAATAAATAAAATACAAGTGGTCAATACAATTCTTTTCAGAGTTAAGCTGTATCAAAACTTTATGAAATTCCTGAATTCCCGCTCTATCCACGTGATATAGTTGTCAATTGATTTCCTTCTGACACTGCCCTCTCCCCTCACTCCCCCCTTACATTATTAATACTAGCACCGCGTCTTACTACCCGTTCGGGTTATACGCTCTTACGCTAATGTGTAATGGTAGGGTGATAGTGAGATGAAATGGAGGACCTACAGTTTAACGTGGAATCCGAACCATGGTGGAGGCCTGGCATTCCCCACATTCACAAGATGTCTTGTCAGAGGGGAAGGAAGGGTTTGGCAATCAGATAAATCTGTGCCGGGACTGAAGATTGAACCCCGGGCCCCCAACACAGAAGTCCGACACTTTACCACTAGACCACCAGATCACCCACCCCCTAAAAAAATGAATTTCAGTTTTAAGAATTTTGGAGTTAGCTACAGCACTTAGGTTATCATCGTACGAAGATTCAGCTTCATACCTTATCGAAAAGTTTGATAAAAACACTGGACTATATAACATACCTCATATTGCTATTTTTATAATTTTAAATCGACATTAATAGATATTTAATTTCCATATAGTCAAATAATTGTGTATATAAAAAATACACAAGAAAAAAAGATTGAAATAATATAATATTAATATTTAGCACCACGTCTTACTACCCGTTCGGGTTATACGCTTTAAGTACTAATTACTCTAATGGATTAGGAATTGGGAAGGTTGAATTAGAGGAAATGAACCCGCATTTGCGTGGAGGGAGAGTGGAAAACCATTTAGGAAAAACCACCCCCAGTTCACCCGACCTAGATTCGAACCTCGATCTCCGCGTCCTCAGCAGTCAAGCTCAACACGACTAGCTCAAAAGAATTGAAAATAAATGTGTGTGGGTGGGAGTAGTTGTGTGTGGGAGGGAGTAGTTGTGTGTGGGAGGGAGTAGTTGTGTGTGGGAGGGAGTAGTTGTGTGTGGGAGGGAGTAGTTGTGTGTGGGAGGTAGTAGTTGTGTGTGGGAGGGAGTAGTTGTGTGTGGGAGGGAGTAGTTGTGTGTGGGAGGGAGTAGTTGTGTGTGGGCAAAGTGAAAAGTTTAGGATAGTGGGAATTACCCCTCTAAATGTCCTCAGACATAGGCCCTTTTTGATCCAATACATGTCAGTATTTCCTAAAGCAGCAGTAAAGCAAGGTTAGCATATCTTACACTCACACTTATGAGGCGATGGGTATGTGTGTTTTATGACTTCGAGAACAAACGTTATGGGGCTATATCCGAGCATGCGCGAGCAGAAGGGGGGGAAAAAATATATTTATTTTAGGTTTATGTTGTGCGCAGTCGCAGTAACCGCCAGTTATTAACGAGGGAACGTTATGGTTACGTCGACCAACCAGTGTTTGTTTCCATTGTGAGATAATAACCAGATAAACATATATTTAGATTTTTTCTCTATCTCTCTCTCTCTCTTAAGATTAAACATAAAATATAATAGTTTTAAGGTTATGGAGCACAACTTATTTTAATGAAATACCTATCACTACCCACCTAATTTATCAGTATTTTAGTCAGGTAAGGATGAGTAAGAGATAATATAGAGAAAATGTACACACAATTCCAGAGAAGCAAGGTGAAAAATTAGCGAGGGAAAGAAAAATCCAGCCAATCGACCGGGATTCATTATTTCTAACTAGCAAACAAGATTATATGAGCCTGACATTTAATCACCATGCTCACCGATGAGGGCAAGAATCAAACCTATTTAGAAGTAAGGTTCAAGTGTTTTGAAATTTATGTATCATAAATAATGATCCGAACTCAAATGGTAAAGATTTTTTCTTAGTAATGTCTGTTTTCAATTTTGAAAAATTTAAGATTCACTTGTCATGTATTTCAAAACATGATATTTCAATCTATTCATTGTTTTTGTTTTTATAGAAATCTTGGCTAGCAATAACGATATTATATTGGAAACTAGAAAAATAATACAGTTGGGAAATACATTATACAGAATTATACAGAATATACAAAACAATAGCTTTACTGGTCGTTCTCTATGGGTGTGAAACGTGGCCTATAACCTTTATGACGAGAAGGTGACCTGGCGGTCTAAGGGTAAGGTGTCAGACTTCTATGCTGGCGGCCGGGGTTCAATCCTCGGTCCCGGCAAAAGAAAAGGAGGACTAGTAAATTAAGGGACAATGTATAAATAAATTATGTGTAAGAACGCCCCTTTTTCTGTAATAGATACTGGGGCAGAATAAAGAATAAAAGTCCTGGCAAAGATTTATCTGATTGCCAAACCCTTCCTTCACCTCTGACAAGACATCTTGTGAATGTGAGGAGTGCCAGGTCTCCACCTGGTTCGGATCCCACGTTAGACTGTAGGTCCTACATTTCATCTCACTATCACCCTACCTATTACACATTAGCGTAAGTGCGTATAACCCGAACGGGTAGTAAGACGCTGTGCTAATAATAATAATAATAATAATAATAATAATAAAATAATTCTTAAATGAAGAGAAAATGTTCTCATTAAATTCCATCACACGTTTGACAGATATTCAACAATTGTTGAACTCACCATACGTATAAATTTAAAATAAATGTCTATACTGGGTAACTATGGTATTTCTTTTTACCCAAAAATATTTTGATGATAAAACTGCAAAAATATTGTCCTTAACTTTTGTTCCCTTTCAATAAAAGTATAAATATTTTTAAACAGGACTTCTCCAGAATCAAATATGCTCTTTGTTGAAAATGTCCACCTCTAACTTTCCTCCTTAACCCTAGAGATATTTTATTACGTAATAATAATTTCTTTGGAGTGAGCTTCTATAATACTACACTGATTATATTAACTTACTTAATGTGTTCTGCGCTCAATTACGCCTTAACAATAGATTTGCGCCCAGCTCTACTAATATCTCACCACCTTAAACTCAAACTGTTCTATATCCATTCCTCCTTTCCCTCAATCGCCCTTTTAACGATATAAATTGGTTCTCCCTCCACCCCCCACCCCCCGAAAGAACATCTTTACAATGGGTCAATTTATTTATGCGGGCTCTGAGAACATTCAATACGTTAATTTATTAAATTAACAAAAGGGAGTGTAGTGTTCTAAAGACTATTTAGGTTTTTTAATTGTTAACTTAAAGTTCATTTTGGCATGGAAAGGTCTCTTAGGTCCTCACACAAGTTGTAAATTAATTTAGTACAGTGATACTTAGAGGTAAACAGATTTCTATTGACTGGGAAACTGCATCGTTCGGGTATTGAACCAAACACTAAATAATAGGCACATTCTTTAGAGCCCCATTTCCCCCATACCATGGGAATACGACACTTGAATGTACATTTTAAAAAAAAATCGTGTTCCAATAATAATAATAATAATAATGGCGTGGTTCATCCACGTTTAACTACTCTATAGCTATAAGGATAAGCAGGCACAACTTAGAGAAAATGGGCCCACATTTGCATGGAGGGGGAGTAGTAAATAATTAATTGAAAACTAAGAGTTGTGTTAAATCCATTATTTTACTAATCCAAATCTTTGTTCCAAATTTTCATTTTACTCTCGATTCTTAACTTAAAAACCTAATTTTGAAAGAAGTTACTAACAAAAGAGGACATATAGTATAATAAATAGAAAAAAGTAACTAATGTTGGTGTTTGCATTCATAATAAAATACTTACATTCAGTTAAGTATTAGACATTATCTGAAGCCCGAATGTTTTAAGTTTTTCCTATCTTGTTGGGACTGAACCACTAAGATACAGTTTTAAAGCTATAAAAACTAAAATATAAATCATGATTTTATTTTTAAAAATTATTAAATTTTGAATCCCTAATTTTAATACTTTCAATAATTCTAGAATCTCAAGTATCCTTAAGGATTTAAAGGGATATCAAGTGTTGAGGAACTTATCTACCCCCCTATGAAAAACAACTTATTTTTCTTACCAGAATTCTAACCTCAACATTCCCGTAACCGAGAAAACCATACCCGACGTCAATGGTGACTTAGTCTGCATACCCACTAAATAGGGGTGAGTTGAAAGCAACCCATATTTTATTTTATTTTATTATTATTATTAGCTCCGCGTCTTACTACCCGTTCGGGTTGTACGCACTTCCGCTAATGTGTAATGGTAGGGTGATTGTGAGATGAAATGGAGGACCTACAGTTTAACGTGGAATCCGAACCACGGTGGAGGCCTGGCATTCCCCACATTCACAAGATGTCTTGTCAGAGGTGAAGGAAGGGTTTGGTAATCAGATAAATCTGTGCCGGGACCGAGGATTGAACCCCGGGCCCCCAACACAGAAGTCCGACACCTTACCCCTAGACCACCAGGTCACCTATTTAATTATTAAAGAGGCGTACATACCCGCTTCGGTGACCACATGGTCTAACGTGCTACTCTTGCAGTAGACTAGACTGCCGACGATGGGAAGATTGAGATTAGAATCTGGGTCGGATATACTGAGGGTGGTTTTTCCAAAATTATTTTCCACTCTCCCTCCACGTGAATACGAGTCGACTTCCTATAAATATAGTTCTCCTAAACCCGAAAACAACTAGCGTAATTTGTAAATAAGCGTATAGCCCAAACGGTTAGTAAGACACGGTGCTGAAAAAAAAGAATAAAAAAAGTTTAGTAACGATTTTATTTCCCCCTCCCGTAGGTTTTACAATTTACTGGAGTTAAATTGAAGTCAACATGGTCAACCGGTAGAAACCCTTGTAACTTTCCCTTTCTTTGTTTTGAAATTAAGATAAAATAACAGCGTGAAGGTTCACTTCATAAAGTTTAGATGTTTGGTCATTTATTTGAATGATTATTATTATTATTATTACTATCACATCGTCTAACCTAGAAATGAATAGCAATATTTTCACAGATCCTCTAATAGTAAGAAATGTCAGTTTGGGACCTACTTTCAGTCCGTAAATAGCTCTGCCCTATCTTTCACTCTCTGCCCTGTTATTGAAATTAATTTGTCCTTATATCCATTCAACCTTACGCCCGTGGATGTCGCTATTGTTATTAAAAAGTTGAATTCATCTATATATGCTTGTAAAGATGGAATTCCAAGCTTTATTGTAAAAAAAAAAGGGGCGTGCCGACATTCTCAGTCCTTTTATTAGCTTATATTTTCAACCTTAGCCTGTTTAATGAATATTTCCCCTGCCATGGAAATAATCCCTTGTCATACCTATTTATAAAAAAAGGGGGCATAAACAAATGTCATTAAATACCTATTTCACTCCTAAGTATTAAAAAAAAATCACAATTTATTAGAGTTTCTGGGGCATGTTGGTCCTCTAGTCAAGTCAGGGTCAGGTTGAGGGAATACATATTTTGACCAGAATAAGGCTTTTGACTTACGTCAGCATACTATGATTCTCTCAAAACTTTGTAGTTCTCAGTGTATCTCGCTCATATGTATTTTAATTTAGTAGCTATTTCTACATTAGATTATTGCTGTTAAAATAGTCACTTGTGTCATACCACAGGGTTCTATTATAGGTCCATTTCTCTGTGTTTATTGAATTATGACATTGGTAAATACTTAAAATCATTTAGTTATTTACTCTTTCTGAATAATGTCAGGCATTTAAAAAATATCAAATCATATTCAGACTGTTTAGATTTGCATAATTATGTAAATGGTATTTTGCGATGTTCTACTATTTATTAATAAATCAAAAACCAACCCCATATCTTTTACTAGAACAACTAAATTTATATTTTTTACTAATAAACTGTTTAGTGATATTATAGTTTATTCCCTTTGCATTAATTATCTAGTCCAGATGAATTCAGTTGGAATTAGATAACTAATAAATGTATGTGAATTAACTCGTATGGACAGAATATATATATTGAATAGGTTCTAATGGATTGTGGTTTGAAAGGTAATCCAACTGGTAAATGTGAAATAAGTGTATTATGTTTGTTTGTAGATGTTGAGAGGATGAGTGTGGATTGAATAATGAAGAAAATATGCGATGAAAGAGTGTGTGGATCAAAAGGGAGGGGTAGGTCATGTAAAACGTGATTAAATGTGGTTGATGAATGCGCGAAAAAGAGAAACATTAAGTTTAAAGAATAAAAGAGCTTGTATAACTCGGTGTTGTTGAAACGAAAGGAGTAATCAAGGATAGGGGAGAGTTTAGAAAGTTAGTGAGGATGGATTCAGAACGGAGTTTTTTTTTTAGATCAATGCAAAATTCTTGCCTACCCTGTAAGGGAATGGTGTGGTTAGGTATACGCATTTATTTTTTCTTTTGGACAACAAATTACTTTCACTATCATATTGACCATAAAGTATCTCACTCATTAAACTTACTTGGACTTATTAAATTTATTATCTCTTCATTTATGATAGTTTATTGTATTTCTAGCATTTATTATTCCTTGGTTAGATCAAAGATTGAATATGTCAGTGTTGCTTTGAATTCTATCACTTTAAATTACCATCACAAGTTAAAAAAATTCAAGATAGATGTATGGCTTGTTGGTTTAATACATTCTTTTTTAATCGGGTTTGATAAATTATGATAGAATTTGAAACAGCTTCGGACTCAATCTCTACTTCCTCAGACTTTATTGTGATACCCTTTTGGTTTTCAATATGTTCACTAGCAACATCTTTTGCAAACTTGTCCTCGAATATGTAGTTAACTCTTACAAGCTCCCTATCGACTGATGTGTTCGTGGCGCAAACTTTTATTATGAAAGAAGAGCTAGACTCAAGAAGGTTATTTAAGGAACTTCCTTACAATCAAGGTATTTAATTAAATTATGTTATTCATCAAGATATTTAAAAAATTCTTTTATTTTCAATTGGTTGTAGACAAATTTCCACGTTTGTTTTTGCTAACCACAAAATCTCATTGTATCAACTTAGTGTCTCCTTTTGGTTGTTTAACTATAAAAAAAATCCTACTTAAATATTCAATATTTTTTCGTATCTTTTTAAATGTATTTTTCAGTGCTTGCACGTTTGGGTATTGTGACTGTTGGCCAACACTGTACTGAAGAAAAATGAAATTGAATTTGTTATCACCATTAACTTAAATTAAAGGGTCTTAAAGGTCCCACATAACTTGGTGCAGAGACGCATTGCAGGTGCACATAAAATTCCAAGTTATTTAGGAGAAAATGTATTATTTAAAAATGCGATACATGCAAAAATGAATGGTATCAACATATCAATATATAATTAAAAATCTTAAAAGTTTAATGTTTTATAAAATATTTAAAAAATATAACTGATTTTATATAGCACCTTAGACCATGCATCCACCAAAGCGGGCTAAGAATGTATCTTGTATATAAAATTCTCGTGTCACAATGTTCGTTCCCGTACTCCTCCGAAACGGCTTGACCGATTCTCATGAAATTTTGTGAGCATATTGAGTAGGTCTGAGAATCGGCCAACATCTATTTTTCATACCCCTTAGTGATAAGGGTTGTCCACCCTTAACATTTTTCTATAATTTTTAGACTTTTTTTTTATATCTTTATTTTTTTTATTATGTCGCATTAAAAATACATACAACCCTAAATTTTTACCCTTTTATCACCAACCCCTATTTTTTAATAGCCATTTTAGTAACTAGAAATTACTTAAAAATTATTTATATGGCAAAACAACGTTTGCCGGGTCAGCTAGTATAGGTATATATTCATGATAAAGCCATACATACCGTTTTGGCCAGAGAAATTGAGAAGAACCTATATTGGGTCTATTATCAAATCCCCTGATCAAATATTTTTGCCCTCAGTGTGCATCACGAGGCACAGAGGAAGCAGTAAGAAGAGCCAACCTGACCACATTATATTTGGTTATCTTCTCATTAAAACATTCCCTCCTAAAGTTTGGACAGAAGCCAGTCAAATAATCGTGCAAATAATAACCTCTACTGTTCTCATTGTACCGCGTTTCAAAGAATGCAGACTAAACAATAATTTACAAAAGGTTGTACCTTTATTTACATAATCATTCACTGTTGTAAATTTTGATTCACCTTGTCTGTGCTCCTAAAAAGTAAAAATATAAATAAATAAGAAGTTATAACAAAATAATTTTAGATGTACAAAGTCAAAATACAAGTTTCTTCAATGTAATTGTTTTGTTTATTTGCACTCGTCTTTTAACAATAAGGTTGTATTCTAGAATTAGTGGGTTTTAAAATAATAATAATAACAATACCTTTAATATAGCCAACAAAAGCATTGGTAGGTTTTGGTGAGTGGTTAGAACACCATACTCTGATCGAAGAGACGCTATAATCCTGAATAGCTGATTTGTAAACAGTTATCTAAAAGTGTGGTGTTATGGTTCTATCCATGCTAATGCTGGTGCAGTTATTTAAAAAATGTTTGCCCCATACTATATTTTTTAGGAATAGGGTATTTTGAATTTTACATAAGATAAAACAAATGAGTTAAGAATGACACACACTAATAAAATATAATGTGCTATGTTGAGTTTAAAGCTTCCAAAATTGACGCCATCTGCCAAGAGTAATAAAAGAGGTATGTTTCACTTAATGTTTATAAACATTAAAGTAAATTTAATCTATCTTGGTTTCTGTAATCATGGGGTCACTATCTAATGAGATTAATTGAGTTTAAGTATATGTTAATTACTATTACATTTATTATAAGTATTGCCCCAATTGGAAATCTTAAGTGCATATTGGAGAGAAGAAAAAAACTGAATTAAAACCAGCCTCGGTATCCGCGTGGTCTAACGCGCTACTCTCGTAGTAGACTAGACTGGCGATGACGAGGAGATCTGAGGTTTTAATCTCAGTCGGGTGTACTGAGGGTGGGTTTTTCAAAATTTGTTTTGCCCTTTCTCTCCACGAAAATGCTGGTACACTTCCTAATAATCTAAACTTCCTAACCCATGTAACCACTAGAGTAATTAGTATTTAAGTTTATAGCTTGAATGGTTAGTAAGAAATGGCACTAAAATATAAAAAATTATTTGAAATTTGATTCCAAAAAGATGTGTAAGCGTAATTCTAATATGTTTCTTGCTTAAATTTATAATTATTTTAATAACATTAGATATTTACATAATACACAGTTTAAAATAGCTTCTAATGATAAAGTATGTTACATGTATTTCCAACTTTCTATTATTCAAATTATCTATAGATTAAAAGGCTTGGAGATTTTTAAAAATTCACTGTAAATAGTGATAACTGTGCGGCTCTTAGTATTTTATTATCAGAAAGCTAGGATTTATTTTTTGTATGGTTATCAACCAAATGTAAGTCTGCTATTATTTTTATTACTATTATTGTTATTTTGTCAGCAATGATAATAAATTATCTTCAAAAGTGACAGTTGTAAAATATACTAACTGAAGTAATAACATATAAAAATAAATTTAGTGATTTTATGTCAAATAGCTCTTATTAAATGGAAATAATACTTTAAAAATCCAAACAAACATACAAACATAAATACACTCGATATGTATAATAGACACAGATTGAATTTTAGAAACTACTTCTTCGGAATTGGCGATACATAAAATCAATTATAACCATTTTTTTTAAAGACATTTATTTAATTATCATAATTATTTCACCATACTCCATACAGATCAGGAAAGAAAGAAATATAGTGTCTAAAACCAGACCATGAAGTGATAACAATTATTTCAGTCAATAGGTATCGATTGGTATCGATTTTAATAAACTAAGGCTTTTAAATTACCAAAACTTAACTAATGTCGCCGTGATCTATGCAGAATACTACTTTTCATACGGTTATGTAATGCGGTATGTATTATTATATTAAGGAGTACTTATAATATATTTTGCTATCAGATATATGTATTATCTTTATAATCAAATGGTGAATTTATTTTAAGACAATAGGCAGGCATTTTTTTTATTAAAATTAACTCCAACTAAATCGAATGTCCACTTACAATAAAAAAAAAGTTTAATTCTAACATACAACCTTAGTTATTCAAAATAAAATAAATCTAAGCTCTGACCTAAATACTGAAGAGATAAGATCGCACTTTATATAAATCATTTAATTTGGTTCCAGTTTAAAATCACCGTTGTTTAAAATTTAAGCACAAAGCTTCTGTTATGAAGAAACAAAACATACATATATTTCCTTTAAATTTTGAAAAGTTTGTTGTAAACAATGAAACAGGGTTAAATTAATGTATTTCATTTCAGTGACCTAATGCTATAAGGCGTCATATTAGTCTATCCTTGTGGTGACGGAGAGGTAGGGGTTTGAAACCCAGTTGAGTCTACTGAAGTTGGGATCTTTTCTTATTGATTTCCCAGTCTCCTTCCATGACAATGAGGATAGACTACCTCTAAAATGTTTACTTAATTTCTCATCCCTACCAAATTAGAGTAATATCCGCTTTTCTCGTTGGGGGCTCCGCCCCCAAAACCCCCCGTGAGTTTTCTTTCCGAGTTGATGTAAACTAATTTATTCCAAGAGCAGTTTTTTTGATAGATATTACCGTTTAGCCACAAGAAACCTCTAAAAAAGGTCTACACAGACTTTAAAGTTGCTCTGATATTTTGAAAACTTTTCAGGGGTTGAATTTTTTTTTTTGAACTTTTTTGAACTTGTCTGTCGGTTACAGGCTAGATGCTATAAGTCTGCCAAATTTCAAGTTTCTAGCTCATCTTGAAGTGGGTAAACATTAATATCAGTGAGTGAGTCAGCCGTGTGGCTTTATAGTGATATGATAATCATATTTGCTTATAGCCTGAAGAGGCAGTAAAACATCGTGGTTAAAAAAAGTTTGCAAATATAAAATAGTAAAATAACTTTGGTATTAATCTTAGGCCTATTATTATGGGAATTATTAAAATAAGTTTTATGGTGTACCGCAGACAGACTCTCTCGTATCTTAAATTAGATTCATATAATAAAAGCTTGTAAGATTTTTAAAACTTTTAAATACGTTGTTGCAGATACAATCCACCAAAACTCATTGATGAAATAATATAGACTCTTACAGAAACATTGATAAAATAGAAAAAGTATCTGTCCACTAAAGAGCATACTAAATTTCATATTTCAAAGATCTATATATATATATATATATATATATATATATAAGGACCACCCCAAGGGGTATTTGGAATTAGATAACGAATCCAAAATTTAATGGAAGTTTCCTGTAGGGCAAAGAGAGAAAAATATATTTTCTCAAAATCCATTCCAAAATCCATTATTTTAAAACCCACTAATTCTAGAATACAACCTTATTGTTAAAAGACGAGTGCAAATAAACAAAACAATTACATTGAAGAAACTTGTATTTTGACTGTCTACGTCTAAAATTATTTTGTTACAACTTCTTATTATTTATTTATATTTTTACATTTTAGGAGCACAGACAAAGTGAATCAAAATTTACAACAGTGAATGATTATGTAAATAAAGGTAAAACCTTTTGTACTCTCCCGATTTAAATAAAATGCAACCTTCTTCGGTGGCCGCATGGTCTAAGGCTTCACTCTCGTGTTAGACTGGACTTCCGATGACAGGGAGGACGGGATTCGAATTCCGGCCAGGTACATTGAAGGAGTTTTTTTCTAAATGATTTACCACTCTCCTCCACTCAAATGCGGATACACTTACTCTAAATTTAATCTTTCTCATCCCTAACTTAATAGCGTAATTAATACATATGTGTATAACCTCAACAGGCAGTAGAACGTGTTGCTAAAAAAACATATATTAAAAAAAAGGAAAATCAACCCATACCAATCTGCTTTGATGGTTAAGTGGTAAAAACTATCTCACTTTCACAATCTATAAAAACATTCAGTTGATATAAAGTCGTAGTTTGAATCGCGGCTGAGTATATCTATTTTGTTGACGTTGGTGACCTTCGGGTAAAGTGATCGCCTCACAAATATAAATACCTGGGCTTAAAACAGGTTGAAGATAGCGGATTTTTACTGGGCGATAAAGGGAATACCAGGCCTCCACCGTGGTTCGGATTCCACGTTAAACCGTAGGTCCTTCATGTCATCTCACAATCACCCTACCATTACACATTAGCGTAAATGCGTATAACCCGAATGGGTAGTAAGACGTGGTGATAATAATAATACTGGGCGATAAATATCCGTGGCACAACTGCTTTCTGAAAGTAAGAAGATCCGTAAATTCCATGTAAAGTGTGCCATGTAAAAAAAAAAATCCCTAAACGAAATGCTACGAGACACATTTATTTTTTGGAAAGAATTTGGAAGGAAAACAAGAAACCACCGTACATAATTACAATATCCCGAGTACCGTGTGTCTCCCCCAGACGGAGTGGTAGGGTGACACCAACCAGCTGAAGATCTGAGAGTACTCACTGTGGAACTCAAAACTAATGGTCGGCAAGTATATAGGCTTGAGTCTCGTATTGTCCGGCTTGTCTATAATTGAGAGGTTAGGATTCCGATCCTGGCTATATATAAAAGGTGTTTTTTCCTTTAATTGTCTCATATCTCCTCTCAAATAAAAATTGAACACACCTTCTATAATTTCTTCTACCTGCCTTATTCCCCACCCTATTACTGTGCATTTTTGATTATAAAGGACAGAATGATGTGGTACTATCCTTACCACCAACCTTAAAAAATAATTAAAACAACGAAGAATAAAATTAAAATTCTTTAGTTATATTGAAGCGTTATTATCGACAAACTAATATTATTATTAAATTTAAGTTATTTTGACAGTGGTAAATATAGCTTTTATTTAAAATTCTTTAAATCACTTATACTATCTCCTTTTTTAAAAAAAAAAGCATTTGTAGCCCTAACACCAGGGCAATCATAAATAAAAGATATAAGCTACAGAAAATACCTATTTCTCGACCTAATACATTTCATAAATATTTTCTCTTAAGAGAAAACAAGTCAAATATTTAGATTATTGGAATTTCGTCACCAGAGTTTCTCTTTTGGGTATTTTATTGTTATATTCAACTTTACTTCTTTTTCTTTCTTTTTTTTTCTAGATTCTCGAGCTCATTTTCATCAGTAACACCTTTTCCCCCTCTCTCTCTTACTCCTCTATTTTCCTCGCAGGAAATTGGCAAGAGTTTTAGTATCAAAGCTAGCTATAAAAAAAACTATGCCACTATCTCGAATGTGCAAGCTAGACAAAGAGAAACGTGACATTAGAAAGTGAAAGAAAAGAAAGAAACGATGGAAGATTGGGATGGATAGACAAGGATAAAGGATGGATAGTAAAATTGTGCGCCGATGCAGTAAAAAAAAAGGGAGGAAAAAAAAGATGTCGTAAAAAGACACGTTTGGGGTGCTTTGCTACCATACAGCATAGAAGGAAAAGGGGGTGGAGGGGGGGGGGTAGAAATCCCTGTTAAAAAGAAGTTTATTGCTTTTCGGACCGTTTCGCGCAAAGAGCCCGGTTCTATGTGTGTTTGCTAAGGTTATTTGAGCGGTATTTCATTGTAGGCACCCTGTAGATCACAAAGTTCAATTCACCTGAACAATTAAAATTAAGTCAAGATATTTTCAATTTGTATGCGTATTTCTGTATAGGTTGAACGAAAGTAGGTTTAGTTTACCCCCATTCCTCCTCGCCCCCCTTTTTTAAAACACATTTCACTACTCGTCCAAGCTATAAAATATATATCATAAATATATATATATTAGCACCATGCACCATGCATAACGTGGAATCCGAACCACGGTGGAGGCCTGGCATTCCACACATTCACAAGATGTTCTTGTCAGAGGTGAAGGAAGGGTTTGGTAATCAGATAAATCTTTGCCGGGACCGAGGATTGAACCCCGGCCACCAGCGCAGAAGTCCGACACCTTACCACCAGGTTACCGTAATTACTACTACCCGTATACTTATGTACTAATTACGCTAGTGGTTTTAGGGATTATGAAGGTTATATTTAAAAGAAGTGTACCTGCATTTGGGTGTAGGGTGAGTGGAAAACCACCCTCAGTACAACCGACCAAAATTCTAACCTCATTCTCCCCGTCATCGGCAGTCTAGTCTACTGCGAGAGTAGCAACTTAAACCATGCATCCACTAGGTAGGTACGAATATTTTAATCACACCAATGGTAAAACTATGAGAAAGGTTGAATTTATAGGAACTTTATTGAGTGAAGAGATGGCGGAATTTTTTTTTAAATGTACTGTACATCCAGTTATAATAATTAATATATCCTGACCTGCCGTTGTCGGGCAGAAACAGACTAAATTAATTAGACATTTAGACCGCGTACTCATTGATTAGAGTTTTACTATTTCTAATTAGCTTATTTTAACTTCTGGATCAGAACTCTATCAACAGTTTTTCGAGAAATTTTCTTTACTATCTAAATATCAACAACGAAATAAATGTCTCTACTATTTAAATAACTATTCTAGTTATATCATTTTCCTCGCTTTATAGAAAACATCACCTTCTATAAAGCCTATGTGGAATAGTGTTCTGAGCTCCTGGCTACAGATCCAGATATCCCAAGATCGATCCCCAGCGTTTACAGATTTCTCTGTTAAGCAGTGGGTCTGGGATGGGATCGAACTCGGCCTCGTCAGGACAAATGAATAAATAAATAAATAGCAGATCTGTTCTAAAAAAACTGATGTTAACGTCCAGAGGGCTAATTATGCTGACCACGTGATACCATCTATCCTCAAATGTTGGAACTATCGTCGCCAACAGACAGTGGCCGGCCATTCAGTTGGTATGGGGATATTTTGTCTACAAAGCCCAATAAATAGCCATAATTTATCTAAATGGTTAGGCGTGATTTAATATTAAAAGAACATGATATTGAAAAAATTTAAAGCACTAAATTAATATTCCATTATATGGTAATAGTTACAATTAAAAATATAATAATAATCTAGACAAGTTAAATATTCTTTTAATAAAGACATTGAATTTCTTTTTTAAATTATAAGCTTTGTTTTCACATATATAAAACAATCTAATAAATTTCACCTACTGCAGTGTCCGAGTGGTCTTAAGGCTTCATTCTCGTGATACACTAGCCTGCTGAAGACTGGGAGATCGGGGTTCGACACCTGGTCGGGTCTACTGATGATGGAATTTTTTTCATAATTTATTTCTCATCCTTCTTCCACGCAAATACGGATATATCACCTCAAAAATGCTTCCCTACCCACCCCTGCCCAGTTTTAGAGAATATTATCGCATATCCATGTAGCCTGAAGAGGTAATAAAACGCAGTAATTATGGTAATAAAATAAACTTCCTTCGAACAATTCAGACAAACAACTTAAAAGAAAGACAGACGAGAAAGTAGAAGAGAATTATTTAATCTCTTGCAAATACGTACAAAATTACACCTTAATTTTATTAATGAAGTGCTCTTTAACTTCCCGCTACCTTCTCCACCCCCCTCATATCTGCCTTCAAATTTAAAAAAAAATACTGATTATGTTCCACAAGACCAATATGTACACAAAAGATAGAAACACACAAAGGAAGAAAATACTTTTATTTGATCAAACACGAGCTCAGTTTCAAATGAAGGATAAAATAAAATAAAAACGAAAGCGAATTCTCAAAATGTATACAGAGCTTAAAAAAAATAATGAAAGGGTGGGAATAGAGAGAGGTAGAGTAAAAAGAAGAAGAAGAAGAAGAAAAAATACGATCCTAATTAATTATTCATACAGTATGTGCAACTTTTACTCCATTATAATTCTTAAGAAAGGAGACCCCTTAAAGTTGGGAGGACATACAAAATGTTATTTAACTTGTTTCCATTATTCTCTGTTCGTTTTGTTGCGAAATGAAGAATCTAGTGTAAAAAATAATCTACTTGATTAAAAGATTGTGTTCCCCCCCCCCCTCTCTCTCCATTGATTATAATCTCCAATACATTTTAAAATTACAGCATTTATTTAATATAGATAATTTATAACGTCTTTAACAAGATGAGATAATAACTTTGAAAAACATGCTTTCACAGAGATTTAAACATATATTGGTATCTAGATCGAATCCCTGTTTGAAAAAATATTTCAAAAACATTAAGGTTTTATTCTGCAAAAAATATGTAATTTATATATCTATGTTTTTCCTCATTTAAATAATTAAAAGAGAATAAAATCCTTTAAAAAATAGTACAAAATATGTTTTTTAAATATTATAAAATAATATTTATTTCATAGAACTGAACGAATATTTTTTTTCTTTTTTAAGAATTTGTCTATGATATCTTACTTATGAATCTTACTGTTCTCAGGGCTATCTGTGATGGATGTGAAAAAAATGACCCTAAGCAAGAGAATATTACTGGATAGCTACTTATATTTGAATTGGTACGCTTGAACAAAGTACCTGGGCTCGATTTCCGGATTTAAGTGAATTACTTATTCGATAATTATTATTGTAGTTAACAAAGTTCATTAATTCTTTTTGGAAAAATCTATCCTAAAATATTTCGAAATAGTTTAAAAGGGAATGCAAAGAATGAAATTTTAATAAAAAATAATTATTTCAAACAATCTTTATCCACAAAGGGAAGTTTATTATATCACTGTCCACCAATTATTATGTTCCTGTGGTACATCTTACTTGGATCAGATTTACACTAAATATCCTACTGCTAGTAAAATAACCAATAAACGTACCATACTCGTCACGTGACATATAGTATGAAGCATTTTATATGTTTGTAAAAACCAGAATGTTTTATATTATACTAGCTGACCCGGCAAACGTTGTTTTGCCATATAAATAATTTTTAAGTAATTTCTAGTGTAGACAAAAAATAGCTTACCTATTGTAAGTGTGTAAGAAATGCTGCGTCAGAAGTGACACCTGTAGACAACTGGAGGGGATAACTAATTAAATGACGATTGATCAGTTNCCCCTCCCTGCCCGTTACCCACTGTGGTATCATAATTATATAAGCTTCACAACCCGCCTCTCCCCCCCACGCTGCCCGTTACACACTGGTATAAGAATTATATAAAGATATTTAAAAAATGTCTAAAAATTATAGAAAAATGTTAAGGGTGGACAACCCTTATCACTAAGGGGTATGAAAAATAGATGTTGGCCGATTTTCAGACCTACTCAATATGCTCACAAAATTTCATGGGAATCGGTCAAGCCGTTTCGGAGGAGTACGGGAACGAACATTGTGACACGAGAATTTTATATATAAGATATATATATTTATTTATAAAACTTTACACAATTTAACCTGTTCTGACCAAAATTTCATAGTTTTTACGTTATTTTTAAATTAATGCTATTACATATCTGTATTCCTGTATATTTGGTTTAGCACCGCGTTTTAATACCTGCTCAGGTTATAGGCATGTGTACTAATGTCGCTAATGGTTTTAGTTATTAGGAAGATTAAATTTTTGAGGAAATGTTCCCGCATTTGTGTGGAGGAAGGGGGGAGAGCTTTTTTGGAAAAATAACAATATGTACACCCGACCGTGATTAGAAACCCAAATATTGCTGTAAGTCATAATTATAAGCGACACACTAAATATTTTTGCGTGGGTTTCTAATGTGTTTTCTGGCACTTATTATTTTTGTACGTTTATAGGTCTACTTTTATGCTGTATATTGTAGATATTTATATAATCTTTGAATAATAGTTATGATTTGAAATAAAAAAAATTAATTACAACTCCTTAAATGTGTATCAATAATACTTTTGAAAACAATAGGAAAATGTTATCCGAAATTATATACCTTCAGGTTTTTTGAAATAGTAAAATGTGAATATAAATATAAACTCAATTACCCTTGTGTCAATAATGTGTTAGCCGTATCATAAACTAGCGTTTTCAAATTAGGTTAGATAAAACATGAGTATTTTATTGCTACATAAATATGTGATGTTTGCATTTGCAGTCAAAACAATATGCCAACTAAATAATAATATCCAATAATGTTAAAAAAAAATCAGTCACAAAATATTGTCATGAAATTAATTTACAACAAACAGATACTATTTATCTTTAGCTTGAAGCAACATTTTAAAATACATCTAATTAGCTGAGTTTATGTGTCCGCTTTTTTTGACATAACATTTTTTTTTTCATAGTATTAGTATTTCAAAAATAATACACACACACATCAAAGCCTGAAAATGTAAAACCAGAATAATAGCAACAACAATATTATTCTCTTAATACTTGTTTCTATTTTAAAAAGTGTTTTATCACCACGCCTTTATTCAAACAATTATTGTTATGGCTCGTTTGGGTGATAAATTAATAGGCCATCATTTTTTTAAATGTTATCTAATAGATAAAAGAGTCACTATGGCATAAAAACCATCTATATTCAACAAGTAGACGAAATAAAGCTAAAGTAATAGTTTTAATCACTAGCCTACTTACTACACAAAGGTTAATAATATTTAGTATAAAAATAAGTTATACACGTCGATGGTCGCATGGTCTAAGGTGTCACTATAGCAATATACTGAACTGTCCATGATGGGGAGATTGGGATTAGAATCCTGGTTGGGTGCAAGATGGGTAGTTTTTCCTAAATGTTTTCCCATCGCCTCTCCAAACAAATGCCAGCAAGGCTACAGTTTCTTTTAGTCCAACCTTCTTTAATCTTAACATATCAGCGTAATTAATACATATGGGTACAAATGGAATGGTTTGAAACACGAGGTTAAATAAATAAATAAAAATAATTAATATCTGTTCATGTTATACGCATTTATGATATAATTACTCTACTGGGTTGGGGTTGATTAAGGAAGCGTTTAATAGCTACCCTTATTTGCTAGGTAAGGATAGAGAGAAACAATATTAGGAAAAAAGATCCTCGGTGGACCCGACTGGGATTTGAACCCCAATATCCCCATCATCAGTAGGTTAGCCTAACACGAGATTGACACCCTAAAACATTCGGCCACTAAATCGGGTAGTTAGTAGACATAAAATGTAAACGTATTAAATATTAAATAAGATTTGGACTCCAAAGTAATGTTTGTAAATTATTAGGTTAGAAAATTAATTATAATCATATAAGCAATCTACATATTAGCAAGTTATAAATATACAATGAACACTAAAGACACAAGGAATTACAATATATACATATGATTTGAAAGGTTATGTACAAACTAATTGAATATATATGAGTTGATGTAAAAAATTATAAGTTTATAATGAAGCTGAAATGGGAAATGACAAAGATAGATATAAATCATCGATAAACTGTTAGGTTTAAGTAACCTATGTGAAAAAATTATTAATAGAATATATATATATATATATATATATATATAATATATTAAATACTAAGTTGACATTTAATGTAGAAAAGTGATAATAGTGCTGATTTTTTTTAAATACATGAAAACACATTAAACCTATTTATTATTTCTTTTCCCAAATCTCATGGGTTTTTATTTAATATTTATTTTAAGATAAAAGCGAGAAAAATTCTTTGCTGTGCGCCGTACCTTTTTTTTAATAATAATCCTTCAAAGGCACTATACAAAATTTAAAAATAAATTGTTTTTAATGTTTAGCTAATATATTATTTATAATTTATTGTTGTAATAAAAAATATTTTTTATTGTGGAACTAAGCCAGTTTTAATCAAATGTAAGCAAGTACAAATTAAAAATTCATAAATATTCTGTTGTCAAAATCAAATTAGCTAGAAGAGTTTTTACTTTCTCATGTCAAGAGAAAGTGTTGAAATCGTAAAAAAATGTTTACTTCGAGATTATGGTTACGTTTTATGTATGTCCTAAACAAAAACGAGGATCCTACCGTTATCTCTGTTCGTCAGTAAGTCATCCAGCCAGCCAGTCAGTCATCCAGTCAGCCAGCCAGTCAGTCATCCAGCCAACCAGACCCTGGCGACGGATCTGAAACCATTTGATGGATTTGTTCTAACTTCTCATCTAGATGTTTTAATTAAATAATTCGATTAGAATTTTTTTTCCTTTTTACCTTATCCCTCAAATTTAGGATAGTTTGGTTAATTATGAGTAGTTTTTTGTATTTCAAATTTTTATAAAATCGCACAAACTATTGTGTTTTAAACAAATATCTACGAAATGTTTGACCATCCATATAATATTATATTCTTGTTATTCGTGTAAAAATTCGTTAAAGAGTAGTGTACTGATGAGTTATTTTTGAAAATCCAAAACATTTTGAAAATGGATCAAAAGATGTTATATTTTATCTCTGCGTACTGGTGCATTGATAAATATAAATATGTATTGGTTTTGTGAGGGATTTTTTTGGGGGGAGGGGGGATAATTCATATAAGGGGAGTTCAATGATGATTGTTTTTAATTGAATATTAAAAGTTCTACTCTAGTGATTTGGTTCAAAATGGGTGTCTGATAAGTATTTTAGATTATTAATTTTTTTTATTTAAAATAACTACTTTTATTAGTTTACTGATGAATGATTTTTGTAAAATTTGATACTTTTTTTAAACAGCTCAAACGATTTTGTTCAAAATTTGTATCAGTTGGAATATTTTACATGATAAATAATAATGTAGATTTATCTTTCTAAATTAAATTAATCTAAGGATAGTCTATTTACAAGTTACTAAAAAACATTTGCCAAATTGGCCTTGAAGATTGAGTTCAAAATGGGTATCTAGGCATAGTTTAGTGATATATAAGAATATTTTTTAATTTTAACAGATTAAAAAGAAATTTAGGTTAGTTTACAAATATATATTTTTAAAGTTTTAATTTGTTAAAAATATTTGAACAATTTGTTTTAATATCTATAAATAAAGAGTGTTTACTTTGATTAACAAGCTGATGTGTGTGTTTTTATGAAAAAAACTTATTTTAAAATAGTTTACCGAAAACTTATTTACCTTCAATACTTTGAATCTAAACAGTCGTTTCAAATCGTAATAAATGCTTAGTGATTAGCTAAATAAATCCATGACATATAAAAAGAGAGGCTTATAAAAATTCCTTGAAATCACGTTAAAATTTGCTTTAATTTGTTTATAAGACTTAATGTTATCAGAACATATTTTATGATTAATAAAACTCGAGGGATGTCACGTACCATTGATGTCCCGCGTATCACAGTTTGAAAAACACCGCTTTAGAGGTTATCAATATTACAAGCAATATGATGCTCTCCTCTCCTTCCTGTTATCCTAAAACCACAGATAATCACAATAACCCCACGGGAAAGTTTAACAGGTTGTCAATCGGAGGAAAGTCGAGGTAGGATATTCTAGCGCACTTGGGCTGCATATTCCAATAAAAAGAATTTAAAAAAATAGCCTCCCCCTTCATCAAAATTAACTATGGTATGTTTACTTCTATATTTATTTTATTTGAAAGAGTAGAAAGAAATAATAATAATTCATATCCAGTTAGTATGAATAACAAACAGTTTTCATAACGTTCTATTAACACACGGTTGGCTACACTACAAAGCCATGGACAGATCAAAGTTTTTAACCAAAATGATATATTTTTAATATGCCAGGAAGATAAATAAAGAAGAATTTAAACATGCAATATTAGTTAATAACAATAATAATAGTGATAATAATAATAAAACCGTAGTGCCATCATCAAGGTCCATACGACCTTCTTTGGTGGACACATGGTTTAATAAGGCGTCACTCTCACAATAGAATAGACCACTGGTGACAGGATTACCGGGTTTCTAATCCCAGTCGGATATAATGAGGGTCGTTTTACCAAAATAGCTTTGCACTCTACCTCCACGCAAATGTGGGCACAATTCATCTGAAATTCGACCCTCTTCATCCCCAACCCACTAGAGTACATAGTAGATATTCGTATAACCTGAACTGTTAGTAAGATGAGATGCTAAAAAAAATTGTTTTTTTGATATGTAGCCAAGGGGCAAAGGGCGATATTTGTATTGCTATTTTTAAAAAGAATTAGGTGGGGCTCTAACGTTTTAAAAATGTACTAGGTAGGAATTTCTTGGAAGATTGGATAAGATAAAAGGCACATTGCCATGTGTGTATGAGAATGTGTGTGTGTGTGTGTGTGTGTGCGCGCGTGTGCGCGTGTATAGTAGTATGGGGTGAGGGACTCCACTCCTGTCATATTTTATTAAACTATTTTTATAACCACGTCTTCCTACCCTTTCGGATTGTACACCTAATGGTTTAAAGACAGACAGAAAATAAAATCTCTTCCTTCTATTTCTTTCAACCTAGTTTTTAATAAATTTAAAATTACTCCAAGTGCATATGTTTGTGTACAGGGGAGGGTAAAAAAAGGGGGGGGCTACTAATTTTAAAATTTCAGCCTTCTGCGTGCGGAAGATATCGCACAATGCTCATGATAGACAAACAAAACTCTTCATTTTATTTATATAGGTTTTGATTAATTGAACTTGATGAAAAGTATAAATTATTATTATTATTATTATTATTAGCACCGCGTCTTACTACCCGTTCGGGTTATACGCACTTACGCTAATGTGTAATGGTAGGGTGATTGTGAGATGAAATGGTGGACCTACAGTTTAACGTGGAATCCAAACCACGGTGGAGGCCTGGCATTCCCCACATTCACAAGATGTCTTGTCAGAGGTGAAGGAAGGGTTTGGTAATCAGACAAATCTATGCCGGGACCGAGGATTGAACCCCGGCCGCCGGCATAGAAGTCTGACACCTTACCCCTAGACCGCCAGGTCACCAAGTATAAATTAAGTTGTTTTCTTGACTAAACAACCATTCAAGTTGTGTCAGCTGCATTCATCTATATATATATATATTATTTTTTTTGCAGTGGTAAGAAGTACTATTATTTTGCTCTACCACTGGTAACATTTGAAAATAAGAACTTTTTTTTAACAGGCGATAGTATTGACTAACTCGTGTCAATCTCAAAATTAAGTGAGTTTCCTCAAACGAAACTGGATACACCCCCTATTTAATACTTCTCTGGTTTGTGCATGTGCGATATTTGGTAAAGGCCAATAATTATATTGCGATATGCAGGAATAAGAAATTTCGTTAACAGAGTAATGTTTGGTTATGTTGCTGATGTGAAGGTGGGACCGAGTCAGCGAGAACAATAAAGCCATTCTCCCTCCACTTATGAGTCATTTTGTCTCTAATCTTTATTATGTTTATGTTTTAATAAAATACTTGTCTTACTATAGACTACCCAAAGCTAAGATCTATAGAGTTTTTGAAAATATGGATATTCAACAAAGGTGCAAAATAGGGTTAATTATGTGCCTTACGGCGTAAGTGATTGGTAAAATTTTAAAAATGGTCCCACCTCAATTTTGTATTTTTACTTCCTGTGATATAACAAACTAAACGATTTGATTTTTAAATTTTAATCATCACAAAATCACATTTTAATGCAAAAATGTCAAATACCCCTACATTCAACCTCCTTACCCCCACCCCCAAATTGAAAATAGAATCCTAAATACAGTTTAATATTTATTACAACAGATAGAAGTGTTATTAATGCTACTTTTACGTATTCATACTTCAAGACATGTGTTCTGCAGTTGTCACTTTTGATAGATCGTATTAACAACTAGAAAATAACACCAATAATATAATAAAATGCTGTGCATAACAGTTGGACCACGTGACCACTTCTCTCAAAAGTTCATAGCTTAATTGGGCCACGATCACTGATGAATCGCCCAACAGACCAGTTCAGTAAAAGCTTCCCAACTGGACATTAGCTATTCCGAACTGTATGCCAGAGGTAAAAATTGATTCTTAGCAAGATTAGATTAGGTTAGTTTAGGTTAGGCTGGGCGAGGTTGGGCTAGGTCCACTTTGTTAGATATATCGCACTTTAAGGTAGCGGTGCCCAAGCCATCTTGGGTGGGAAATCTGACTGCAAGGTATATTCCATTCACGATAGGTTTTTACCTAGATGACAGTTCGAAAATCATATGTTTAGGTTTTGGGTTGCCAACACTTGTAAAAGATCACAGTTTTGTTATAAATGTGAGTTTTTTTAATTACCTGTTATATATTACATTAAAAATAACATAAACTTAAGTTTTCTCATACTATTTCATTTTTTTAAATAATTTATTTTTATTTTATTTTAAACATAATTAAAAGTACTCATTTTTCGTTTTGGAACGTTATTGATTATGTTTAATATAGTGCACACATCAATACCTTTTAATACAGGCATCGTATTTACTTGTAAAAGAGGAAATTCTTGTATTTTTTTTACATACAATAATAATTGATTTTATGATTATTTTATCGTATTTTGAAATATTTAACTGAATAAAATATTTTCATCAACTGGCGTGTCTGCATCATTGTAAAACACTTGTTTGCCGTTATGTTCAATCATATGGTTTAGATTCATCCGTCACCATTTTGAGGCTATGTTCGTTAGAAGTTTTTGTGAAAGTGGTGTGAATATTCTTTTAAGTGGAATAAATAAACTTTGTGTCCGACCTCAAATAAATATATAAATGATATTGGCCTAAATTACTGTGGATAACTATCACATTAATATATTGCCATCTGTTTTAGATGTCAGCTGTTGGCGTAGGGATATATTAGGGATTACTTCTAATAACATTTCGAGCTGTCATCCAGGTAAACTTAGCTCGTGAATAAATTATAGCAGTATCTAATCCATCTTGGGTGGGAAATCTTACTGCAAGGTAGCAGTGTGTAACCCATATTTAGAGGGAAATCTTACTTCATAGGTAGCAGTGTGTAACCCATATTTGGAGGGAAATCTTACTTCAAGGTAGCAGTGTGTAACCCATATTTGGAGGGAAATCTTACTTAAAGGTAGCAGTGTGTAACCCATCTTGGGTGGGAAATCTTACTTCAAGGTAGCAGTGTGTAACCCATATTTGGAGGGAAATCTTACTGCAAGGTAGCAGTGTGTAACCCATATTTTGGAGGGAAATCTTACTTCAAGGTAGCAGTGTGTAACCCATATTTGGAGGGAAATCTTACTTCAAGGTAGCAGTGTGTAACCCATCTTTGGAGGGAAATCTTACTTCAAGGTAGCAGTGTGTAACCCATCTTTGGAGGGAAATCTTACTTCAAGGTAGTAGTGTGTAACCCATCTTTGGAGGGAAATCTTACTTCAAGGTAGCAGTGTGTAACCCATCTTTGGAGGGAGATCTTAGAGTCTTGGATAAAAAAAAACAGTGCCCAGCCCACTTACGCCCATCATCACAACTTCTCACAGCCCTCACAGCCCCCAATTTGTAATTGTTCAATAGCAGGGGCACTAATCATTTTTCTGACTATTTTACAATCTGATACTTTGCAAGCCCTCACGCGATTAATTACCAAGATTTCCTCCATACTCTCAAGAGTTGAAGGACCACAATGCTACTTTCCGTGAAAAGCAGAGTGTGTGTGTGTGTGTGTTTAACTAATTGATTAAATTCCAGGGAAATTATGTTCTTGAAACTTTAAATTACTCTTACCTTTTCCTCCGTCCAATTTAAGTAATACATCCTTTTCAATATCTTTTTTTAACATTTATTTATTGACTTAAAAAAACAGCTCTGATGAATGAAAGGGACCTCTGAAATCAAAGAAAGCGGGACAAAATAAAGAAAATTAGATTTGTGAGTACCACTTCGAACTTTGGCTGATAAAATGTAAAAGGCTCAACCGGAAGTTTTAGTTATTGGGTGAAGTCACACAGAGGATGCTTTATGATAGGAACGTAACTTATTTAAATCCTCTTTGTTTGCTAACAGGAAAGGGCCTCACTTTTTTTTTGGGGGGGGGTAGGCTGTTATTTTATTAAAACAGAGATTTTTTTTTCACCCCACAGCGTTTTACCATCCGTTCTGACTACGAATATTAATTATACTAATAAGGTTGAGATGGGGAAGTTTAATAGGGGGGGAAATGTATCCAAACTTTCATTGAGAAACAGTGGTAAGGCAGCTAGGAAAAAAATACCTGTGTTACATAATTGGCAGTCTGGTTTACTGTGAGGTTAGCGCGTTAGACCACCCAACCACCGAAGTTAGTCTTAATATTATTAAATGAAAGTTTGAAATCATCAACTCAAGCTATGAGTGAGTAATGCGATTTAAATATAGTTTTTTGTATTTTAATAAATAAAATGTGCTGCTACTAATATAATTAAACAAATAGTTAAATTAAACGACTAAAGTTTGTGATTCTCTTTTCACTCCAACCGTCATAAAGTCACTGATGCTATCAACACGTCTATTGGAGTATTTCCGGATACACACGAGAGTTCGATAACTCGATAACAAAATAGACAGTCAAGGGAGCAGGGGGCTGAAGGGGTGAGGGGAACTTTTTATCCACATAATTTCATCCCCCACCCTTATTGCCACCTCCCTTACGGGACCAACACTGGCCACGATTTATTTACGTTCAATTTTTGACTCACTAAAATGTAAAAAAATAAAAAAAATAAAAAGGAAAGGTAGGGGTTGTAAAAAGTTAATTTAAAAAATCTTTCTACTTATTTTGATAAATAAACATTGCATTGGCATGCTCTCTCTTTTTTGGTATATTTCAGTTTTAGTTTTATTTGTGGTTATTCAGTCCGTACCACCACCAAAGCTCTTTTGGGAATCGAATAAATTGGTGTGAAAATTATTGTTCGCTTGGTTTTTATTGTAAGGGTTCACACGGCACGATCATACCGTACATGTGATACGTAGCGTATGACTATTTAGAGAGTGTGGATGGAAATTCGGGAATTTGAATCGTTGAAATACTCCCTCCATAATTTTGAAAATCCGTTTTAAACACATGCCATTAATTATTTACCACACAATGTGACTCTAGGGTGCGATTTACTTCAAACTGTTAACATTTTCGTTTCATATAAGGAAATAATACCCTGCCTATTTTAAAATACACTATCTGTATGGATATACATTATACATAGATACATAGAATGCATACAAACTATTAACTAATTTATAGCTTTATAATAAAGGAGGAACGAGTCCAGAACGGAATATAGAAGGCACGACTAAAGGTCCCCACACAGGCTCAGTTTGGATTGATCAGTCCGAACGTTCGTGTGTATACAAGGAAGGCTGACTGACTGATCAGTCCGAACGTTCGTGTGTATACAAGGAAGGCTGACTGACTGATCAGTCCGAACGTTCGTTTGTATACAAGGAAGGCTGACTGACTGATCAGTCCGAACGTTCGTTTTTATACAAGGAAGGCTGACTAACTGATCAGTCCGAACGTTCGTTTGTATACAAGGAAGGCTGATTGACTGATCAGTCCGAACGTTCGTTTGTATACAAGGAAGGCTGACTGACTGATCAGTCCGAACGTTCGTGTGTATACAAGGAAGGCTGATTGACTGATCAGTCCGAACTGATCGTGTGTGGGGTGAGCAGGTGGGAGCTCAGTCCAAACAATCAATCCATCAGTCTGCTGTCGTGAAGCAAACATCATTGTGTGTAGGTCTCCTATGTTTATTGATACAATTTTTTAGTGAGAAGTTAAAGTACTACATTACATATTAATTGTTTGAATAGATGTATTTGTACTGTTCATACGTGCTTGTGGCTCTGAGTGTTCAATGGTTTCCTGGTCGAAAGGCTTTCTTTTGGAGTGTATCGAGGCATGACGAGAGAAAGAATGCTTGTGGAATGTAAAAACTAAAGATTAGTAATATGATAATACTGTCCTCGCGTCAATAGCCAATCCTTCATCCACAATTTTCTTTTCCATTCCTTCTTTTGTTTACGCCTTCCAACAATAAGTGCAATTGCAACACACAATGTTTCATCTATATTAAAGACTAAACAACAACAACAAAAAGTCCAGCGTCAACCACGCTCTATTTCAGGCTGACCATGTGTATAAAAATATTCAGTTCAGACCAAACTGACAGATCGGACTGATCCTGAGGACCCCCGTTCAGTCATCTGTCCCTTGGTCTTCCTCTCGGCTTCCTACCCCCACCTCTATATCCAACATTCTCCTGGGCATCCTTTCTCCATTCTTCATACATGGATACCACTCTATCCTGTCCTCTTACTTTACTATTCTTCTTAGTCTCTCTTTTATCATCCTTTAAAATTTTCTCCCACCTATCCTGCTTCTCAGGAACCTCATTTCACTCGCCTGCATTCTGCTTCTATCCTGTTGCTTCATTACCCACGTTTCTTCAGCGTACGTCAATATTGGTAATTAACAGGTACTGTAGATCACTCCCTTGTACTTGTCCGACACATCCCTGCTTCAAATTATTCTTCTCGCACTTCTGAAAAATGCCTCCGCTTGCCTTCCTCTCTTACTTATTTATCTCTTGTTCCATCCACTTTCCTCTGCAATACTTTCCAGATGCTATGAATCTTTTTAAATATCTCTCCTCACACTGTCACACCAGTTGTATACCTATCCTTCTTCCTTGTCGTGACCGCCCTTCACTCTTCCTTACATTAAACATCATTCCATACCGCTCCACCCCTTCTTCCCGAATCTCCAGCTGCTCCTGATTCACAATAAAAAAAGTTCTATCTTGATGAATGAAGCTCCTGACTGATCAGTGATTATCCCACGAGTGTCCTCACCTGCGATTACAAACTGGGTTGTTTACGAAGGTTTGGTTTATAAGATATTCGAGTAACGAGATGCAGTCATCTCTCGTCTCTAACCTCTTGTCCTTCGAGAAGAATTTGCTTGGGCGGCCGATAGAGAGAGACAGAAGGATGTTACTCACACCCCTTAAGATACTTACTGCGAACTATAATTTCAATTAAATTAATTTAATATTATTAATATTACGTTGGATTAAATCTAATTACCTATATTAATTGATCAAATTGTATAAAATCTAATCGTTTTAATAGCTAATATGTTCAATTTCTTATAGAGTTTAAAAATTTACTAAGGAATCTTCAAACATTTTAAATCAAGTTTTGACTTTTTATGCCTTTTAACTATTGATAACAAATTTGCGTTTACAATTTTAACCGTAAATCATTCTATTGTTTCAATATATAAGATATTTATTAATCTACTTCACTTTATAACACATGTGTTTTTAATTACATTGACTTGTCACACACCAAGCAATAATCAGATTCCACAACATTTTATTATATTTATATCGGTGACCTGGTGGTCTAGGGGTAAGGTGTCAGACTTCTGTACTGGCGGCCGGGGTTCAATCTTCGGTCCCGGCACGGATTTATCAGATTACCAAACCCTTCCTTCACCTCTGACAAGACATCTTGTGAATGTGGGGAATGCCAGGCCTCCACGGTGGTTCGGATCCCAAGTTAAACTGTAGGTCCTCCATTTCATATCACATATCACCCTACCATTACACATTAGCGTAAGTGCGTATAACCCGAACGGGTAGTAAGACGCGGTGATAATAATAATAATAATATATTTATGTCATCAAAGTGGTTTTTTTTCTTCTAAAATTTGATTCCTACCTAAACTCTAGTGTAACAAGAAGAAACTAAGAGGTTGACACAAAGTGCATTCTACTCTGGTACAGAGGCTAGGGCGGATGGGTGTGTTTACGGTAGAAGGGAGAGGAAAATTCAATTGTGACAGCTTGAAGACCTCTATAGTATAACGCCAAATGACATTTTTACTGCCTCTTTGCGAGGGTAAACATCGTTTTACACACACGCACACAAACTGATGTGCGTATCAATACCCTGTACGACATTTTTTTTTTACTCCTATGCTAGTTATGAAGTGTAAGTTATAGAGCGTGATATAGGCCCACTTTATCCGCACAAACTGTCACATAAAACTCCGGGTATTTTTTTTACGAGACCTTCCATTCTTTGATGTTGGGCGACACAAAAATTGCAATTCCGGTTTGAATATTAGAATATTCTTTTTTTTTAGTAGTGTTTTTTTATATTTTTGACAAAGAAAATACTATAGAATAAAAACACTTTAAAGTTTGGAATCTTTATATTTTTGATAGTAATATTTAAATGTACTAATATCATAGTTTTTAATCTCATCCAAGTGGATTCACTTTTTAAGAAATATTATGAGGCTACAATATAGTTTTATTAAGGAATAAGTTGCATAGAGTTAGACGCTATGATTGGAAGACAAATTATTTAACATTAATTTATTATTGCGAATATTTTTCCACGTTCTAGAATTTTGCTCTGCATTATTAACATAGCAGGTTCGTAACTAACATAATTTATACAAAAAAATTAATTTAACATTTCTGAAAAAAATTATTAGATTTTAAATTTTAGTGGTCTAACATCACCTAATTCAAGTTTAAGTGCAAACAAACAACCAAACTAAAAATCATCTCAGCAATGAAATAAAAACACATTTTTTAATCTTAATTTCATGATTCATCAATAAATATTTCGAAAATTTTGAACAAATATAAGTACATTCATTATATTTATATAACTTACAAAATATCTGGCTCTCTCTCTTTTTTTTTAATGTTATTCTTTCCGACAATTTTAACACATTTCAAACAAATTGCGTGATATTTCAATTATGTACTGGTTATGTTATTTAGTTTTAACAACGCATCTTACTACACATTCTGGCTGGGCGCATATGAACCAATTAATCTACTGTGTTACAGACAAGAAAGGTGGAATCTATAAGGGGTACCCGCATTTGTCTGTAGAAAACCACCCTCGGTACACCCGACCGGGATTCAAACCCTGGTCTCTCCGTCATCGGTAGTCTAGTTCTTTGCGAGTGTGATATCTTAGACCATGTGGCCACGATAGTAGGTTATTTGTCATGTTAAAAACGTAGAAGAGTTCAACATAAATTTAAGTTGTACCATGTATTAATAATCATAAAATTTATCTTTTAGCAATGTTTTTAAAACTATATTTGCTTGTTAATATCCAATTATGATTTTGATTAATCCATTAAAAAAGATTCGGTGTTTACATGGTCTAAATCAGTGGTTCTCAAACAGGGGTACGTGAGCTCCGTCAGGAAAAATTGGCAAAATGATTATATAACTAAACTTGGCCCGAAACCAAAATTAACGTTGTGGAGAGCTTTCGAGACGGCTGAGGGAAATTTTAGTCTTTTATTGTCATTGGGGAAATTTTATCTTGGAGGTACATTAGACTTTTAGTCATAACCAAGGGGTACAGTATAAAAACCAATGTTCTAAAAGCGTCAGTCTATTAAAAGACTGGATTGTCAAAGACGGGAAGATCGGGGTTCGAATCTCTGTCAGATAGAATAAGATGGGTTTTTTCCCACTCGTAATCTACCACTGTGGTTTTCACATCCTCTCCTCTAGCTAATGCGTGTGTATCTAATCTACAACAACCCTACTCACATACACTCTTTAAATATAAGTTTTTAACGGCCTTTGATTTAGGCCTATACGTAATAATAAGAAAATCTGAAAAACATTTCATTAGTATTGAACAAAGAATGGTTCTACAAATAAAATCAAGTTTAGGAAATACTAATACAATATATCAGTTTTATAGTTTCTATTTTGAATTATATAATGACATTTCAGTATATGTGTATACACTTTTTATATAGGAATGGACACCTTAAAGTTCTTTTTTTCCTTAAAAACAATACGAATTTGGTAAGAAATAAGGCCCTCCAGATGGCCATTCTTGTAGAAATCAAAGAATGGCCTACTTGTTAATACTAAATAATAATACCAGCAAGTGACCATCTTCGGTGGCCGCATGGTGTAAGGCGCTACTCTCCCAGTAGGCTAGACTGCCGATGAGGGGAGATTGAGGTTCTAATCTTGGTCGGATGTACTGATAGTAGTTTCCCCAAAATGGTTTTCCACTATTCCTCCACGCAATTGCGGGTACATTTTCCTATAAATATATCCTACCCGAGAGCGTAGTTAGTACATAAGCGTATAACCCAAACGGGTAATAAGACGCGGTGCTAAAATAAAATACCAGTAAATCCAGGCGATCGTTTAAAACCCCTGAGAAAACCTAGGTTTGATCGCAACTGACTTCAATATATATAGTAAGTTGTCTAAACTGTCAATTTTGCTCCTTGCGAAGTATCTTAAAATTCTTACTCTTCGTCCTTTTAATTAAGATAACTTGTTGCATTATACCAATACTAATATTACAATGCACAGTAAAATAAACCACGTTTGATACAATCAAGTATGATATTTTATCTACAAAGCCAATCTGCATTTTGTTATGTTGTTTTCTCATAGATCGAAAGGTTGGATTAAATTCTACAGCCCCAAAGTGATAAGGTTTATAATAGGTTTTACTAAATCATAATGAGATTTAATTCAACATTAATTTATTTTTATCAACTAGAACATTTAATATAAATAATATATGGCATATTATATTTAATAGAAACAAAAATATATAATAAATATTTGCAAATTTAACTAACAAACTTTAAAGGCGGGAGGTATTGGGTTATTAGCATATTTACGATATAAAACAAGAGAGGGGGGTGGAACCCTAAAATATAATTAGTATTTTGTAATGTTATATCGATGAAGCCAATGAAAAAAGCCCATCCAACCATGACTCCACGCGTATGGAAGATTTATTTACAAGCTCCAAAAAATCTCGAAGCCCTAAGATTTCCGCTTACCATACACTTCTCAAATTTAATTTTCTAACTTTGAGAAGAACTCTTATAAATTTCGGTCTTCAGTAACGCTGGTGCCAAAAACTAAAGGATAAAAGTGGGGGAGATGTTGTAGTGGAAGGGGGTGGGAGGAGAGACAGAAACAAGTAGATAATCTCACGTAACAAGGACATATCATGCGAGGTTATTTTTTATAAAAGTATACAAAGAATTAGGGGTTTTCGAGGCTTCGAAACAAACATCAGCTTCGACCTCGCTTCTAAACAAATTCTGGCTTCAGAGATTCGCCATTATAAATATTGACAACTAAAATACTACATTTATTTTCAATTATTGTAATTCTGAAATGTTTTATACAATACAGAGTAATATTCATATGGGAAAACATGAATTTATTGAATTGGAAGTTTTGATAGTTAATTGATTTGTCAGATTAACACAAAATATTACAAACAATTGTGCAATAGAACATTTTCCAGGTAATTTTAGTGTATTAAATTATATAAATAACAATATAATATTTTTTCAAGCATGAAACAACTAAAAAAAATATTCTAACTTCGATTCGGTTTCAAGAATATTTTATATGTTCGATTTGAGCTCGTTTCGAATTGAATATTATTATTATTATTATTAGCACCACGTCTTACTACCCGTTCGGGTTATACGCACTTACACTAATGTGTAATGGTGGGGTGATTATGTGATGAAATGGAGGACCTACAGTTTAACGTGGAATCCGAACCACGGTGAAGGCCTGGCATTCCCTACATTCACAAGATGTCTTGACAGAAGTGAAGGAAGGGTTTGGTAATCATATAAATCTATGCCGTGACCGAGGATTGAACCCCGGCCGTCAGCATAGTTTTGAATTGAAGAAGTGGACTTCGCATACCCCTACAAAGGATAGTGAAATAAGCAGCGTGTACTAGAATAGTTAACTAAATTTCATACCAATTATTTTGGTTTAGTGGTTAATGTGCTCAAACACAAGTCTAGGTGAACCTGGTTTGATTCCGGATTGTGATAACCGAAATATCATTAATTTGATCGATTTTTTATGTACTGCGTTTTATTACGTATAGCCTATAGGCATATTTTTTAATATACACACTGTTAGGATAGGGATGAGGAAGTTAAAGTCTAGAGAAAGTTTATCTAAATTTGGGTAGAGAAAGTGGAAAACCATTTAGTAAATACAACTATCAATACATCCGACTTGAATTCAATTATCAATCTTGTTTAGAGGTTACTAAATTATGGGCTGTTGACCAGATCTGGGTGGCGCGATGGGTTTGTCCAACCCACGGATACTTTGAAAAAAACTTCATGGAAAAAGTAATGTAAATTAGGAATAGTGGTATTATCTTGCTCCTATATGCAGAATACAAAATACCTATGCACAGTACATACATATATAAACATACATACATTACATAATAACTAATATGTTACATTGTTCCTAAGGATAAAACTCTACATATATTAATTAGTTGTTGGCTTGTTGCTAATATTTAACTAAATTGTTTGTTCTCCATTATTTTCTTTAGAAAATAAACTTACATTTATGTTTGTTAATTTATGGTAATGGTGTGTGTTTGTGTGTATATAGATAGATAGATCGATAGATAATGTGTGCATCTCTTTTGAGCTGACCTAATAGTCATCCTAATATCTTCAAGTGGCACTCCATTCAACAAATTTGGGGATCACTGATATAGATACTTTTCAAAAATAAAAACAAATTTTAATCAACTCTAGGCATATGTCCTCTTTATTCTTTTTGATTTATTAACAAATTATTTATAGTTATAAAAATATTCTGCTGGTTTTGTAATTAATAATAATACATTTTAATTAATAGTTTGATCATTTGTAGAAGTTCCTATATTCTGTGTTTCATAATTGTCTTTTATGAAAGAGTATTATAATCTATTTTAGAATATCACTTTTTATTATTTGACACACAATTATTACTTCTTAATTTATACAGATTTCAGTAAGACATCAACCTGCTACGGTGACCGCAGGATCTAACGCGCTACTCTCGTGTTAGACTATACTGCTTATGACGGGGAGATCGGGGTTCAAGTCTCGGTCTGATATAGTGAGGGTGTTGTCCAAAATTGTTTTACATTCTAGCTCCATGCAAATGTGGATACACTTCATTTAAATATAACCATCCTAATCTCTAAAACCATTAACGTATTTAGTGTAAAAGCATATAATATTTACCACCGTGTCTTACTACCCGTTCGTGCTTAAGCACTCAATTACTAATTATGCTAATGGTTTAGGAATTGGGAAGGTAGAATTGATAGGAAATGAAACCTCATTTGCGTAGTGGGAGAGTGGAAAACCATTTAGGAACCCCCCTCGCAGTTCACCTGAGTGAGATACAAACCTCGATATCCCCATCCTCGGCAGTCTAGCTCAACATTAAACTAGTGTTTTAGCTAACTACGTCACTGTGGCGGGTTATATATAAGCATATTACACAAACGGGTAGTAATACGTGGTGCTAAAAAAAAGTAAGAAATCCTACCATTCAATTGTTACCATGTTTTACATTTAAAATCTTTTTAGGAAATAATTAGATTCAAACATTTATTTTTGATTCGTATAAATTTCAACTCTTCACCATACATTGTTAGGGTAATCTAATCTGGTAGGTTACGCTGGGCAGAACATGCGGCGCGAATGGAAAAATCTAGAACCGCGTTCAAGGAATTGACTGGCAAACCCAATGGGAAGAGACCATTGGGAAGACGTAGACACAGATGGGAGGATAACATTAGAATGGACCTGAAGGATATAAGGTGTAATGAGTTGGACTGGATAGAACTATCTCAAGGTGGGGCTAGGTGACGTATTTATGTGAGGCAATGAACTTTAGAGTTCCTATACCATAGAGTAAGTAAGTAAATTTCAATTACTTTAATTTATTGTAGATTACCTGGGGGTCTAGGGGTAAGGTGTCAGACTTCTATGCTGGCGTCCGGGGTTCGATCCTCGGTCCCGGCAAAGATTTATCTGATTACCAAACCTTAACCCGAACGGGTAGTAAGACGCGGTGCTAATAATAATAATAATAATAATAATAATAATAATAATAATAATAATAATTTAATTTATTTTTATAAACCATGGCAAAAGATTATTACGGGATATAAATATTATTTCAGGGACCGTCCCCGAAAATCTGAGACGAATGGTCACCTTAATCAAGTAGCCTTATGAACAGTCGTAGTGTGTTCTTCTTGCGGGAACCCGACTATATATGTTGGTGTTTATCGGCTGCAAGGGGAGGGGCTATGATGGTGTTCTCCTTGGTGAGGAATAGGCCTACCCCCTCCCCCTCCGCCTTGCAAAGGGGGTGACTTCGATCAACGGTAAATTAATTACTAGAATAACGTGCTTAGCAGGGATTGGAGTGAAGGGGGCGAGAAAAGGAGATTGAAAAGGAAGGACGGGTACCAGTCGGATATAAAAAATATACACACCTTAGCAGTACTGTTTCAGAATAAAAATCATGGGAAAAAGGAAATGTGTATTGATGATAGCTTAAATTTTAATTTTAAGATTTTTTTTATACCTCGTCTTAAGGCGACTGCGCCTTTTCATTTGGCGTGGAAATGCAGAACCATAGGAGAAAACGACTATCTTCAATAATGTTTTATTGTTTTGAAATTTTCTTTTCGGAAACGGTTTGTTCAAGAATAGAAGCATGTTGATTAAGTTATACCTTTTATATACTCACCTCCTCTATAATTTTAACAGCGATCAAATATCAGTAAAATTGAAATTTTCCAATAGAAAACTGTTGGCTTCATAACAGAAAATAAGAAAATGTAACAATTAATAAACATCGATACATTATCTTATAAGGGGTTTTGAAAATATTAACATAAACATTTCACCCCTTCTCGAGAAAACTGATATTTCCAAACGTATGATTTTTCCGCAAGACCTGTCCGGTCTACGGTTTACGTGATCCATATGTTCTTGTTGGCGCGGAAGGATACTTGGGTATATTGTGAAGCCACGCAAAGCCTTTCACCCTTCCACTGACCATCACACAAAAGAGATTTTAGACTTGCACTCGAAAGGACCAAGGGCCTTAAAGGGGCATGCTTTTTCCCAGTGTTGTGTCGTGAAGGGTTGCCGGGGCAAACAGGGCTTCTTTTTTTTTAAAAAAAAAAGTACCTTTGAAAGGTTCTCATCGCTAGGTTGGTCAACTATAGACACTCTCATATTATGTTTGTAGAGCATAACCAGTGTATTATTGTTCAAATGGGGTCCTAGTAGATGTGATTGGATCACAGGTACAATTCTAACAAGAATTGTGTCTGCATTAATTTTTTTTAGCACCACGTCTTACTGCTCATTTAAGCTTTACGCTTATATACTAATAACACTAATGGTTTAGGAATTAGAGAGATTAAATTTAAAGGAAATGCACCCACATTTGCATGGAGAAAAATTGAGAAACCATTTAGGAAAACAATGTTCAGCACAGCTGACCAGGATATAACCACCATCTCCCCCTCAACTTTAGTCTAGTCTATTGTGATAGTGACGCCTTATATCATGGTTACACCCAAGCGAGTCTTTTGTGGTCTAATGGTCTTAGGCGTCAATCTCTAAACATAATATACTATCTTTTGGGGGGAAATAGGGATTAGAATCTCGTTTGGGTCTAATGAGAGGAATTTTCATAAATGGTTTCCTACACTCCCTCCACGCAAGTGCAGGTACATTTACTCAGAACCTTCTCATCCTTACCTCCTAGTGTAAATTAGCGGGAGCCCGAATGGCAGTAATACATGGTGCTCCAAAATGCACCGCGTATCATGACACGCCACTGGCAGCTAAACCCCTTGTGAGCTATTCAGGTTTACCCTAATGAGGTAGGGACCAGAAGGGTATAATGTACCACAATTCGGCGAGTTTCCAAAGTTCTAATATAATATGACCGCTACGACATTTAAGAAATTTCGTTTACAAGGTCTTACATTTAACATGGCTTTAGGAACAATGCTAAACATCATAGTATAGTCATTTTATTTATCTAAGGTATTTAATGTGTAATTTATGAACTGATTGTATCAATACACAAGCATTTCTAAGAGCGAGATTGAAAGGTCTTGCCAATTTTAATGGAAAAGTTATCTCCACATACCTTCCAGGGTTATTTTACAAGCCACAATCTACATGGGACAGACGGCTTTACTTCCCCTGGGGTTGAACCCACGATCATCGGGTATTGAGGCAAGCACGTCATCCCAAGAGCATTGAAGTCAACCATAGTATGATAATATTTGAAAAGTTTTTCATCTTTTATCTAAATACGCAAAACATTTTATATGATTTTATTATTAATTAATCTTCTTTAGACAAAAATATAATTTAGACTAATTTATGGAAATGAAACTTTTTTTACCCTTGCAAGAAACGATGGATTATCCTGGATCTAAAAACTTATCTAAGTCTTGATACATTGTGCCTTATTTATGTTCCATTATTTATATATGCCAAGATTTCTAGAGACACAGTTATATTATTTAAAGATTGCTTTCAAGAAAATAAAATTAATTACAAAACTAGTGTAAACCATAATATTGAAGAAACGAAAGTAATATAAAAGCTTTGAATTTAAAGTGGTTAGAAGTAAAGCGATTTTGAGGTTTAAATGAAACCATATTTCGTTACAAATAGTAATATTAAAAGAGAACTCTGAAATTTAAGTAGCACTTATTTTTAACTATTCAAATTTACAAAGAAGTGACGGGGGAAATTAACTTAACTTTCTACTCTGAATGCTTACATTTGAAAATAAAAATAGAAGGTTGAAAATACCTTAAGTTCAGTACATACTTTTTTTTCAACACATTTTTTTTAGTGTTAACAATCAATAATTACTTGAGTAACTGTGGAATGGCAGTCTGTCAGTGTTCACTTACCAATACATTTCACCCAGGTCGAAAAAAACCCCACGAAAATACAGTAAATAGATTTTTTAACTTATTTTTATTTCACATTAAAAATATATATTATCGGCTGTGTTTGCTACATATTTTTATAGTCGACAGCTGACAAAGCTGTGAGAAGAAAAAGATTTGGATAGTCTTTGAAATCACCCTAGTAACCATTGAAATAGAGAAATTAATGAGAGAATGTATGTACAGTCAACAGAGACTATGTTTATAATTTTTTTCACTGGTAATTTTAATTATAGTTTATTTGGGATGAGTAATTTAAGCAACCTCTTATTATTATAGGAATACCATGACATAGCGTACTATATTTTTACTATTAAGATTATTATTATTATTAGCACCGCGTCTTACTACCCGTTCGGATTATACGCACCTACGCTAATGTGTAATGTTAGGGTGATTGTGAGATGAAATGGAGGACCTACAGTTTAACGTGGAATCCGAACCACGGTGGAGTCCTGGCATTCCCCACATTCACAAGATGTCTTGTCAGAGGTGAAGGAAGGGTTTGGTAATCAGATAAATCTGTGCCGGGACCGAGGATTGAACCCCGGCCGCTAGCGTACTATAAATAGTATTAAAATTATCTTCAGGTAGGTCTTATAATAAAATAATAATGTATTTTTATATCGAACATATGTTTGTGGATAGAGGTAATCATTAAATAGTTACTTTGATGTCATTATTTCAAAATATATCTGCCAACATAAAATATACCTGCTTGTCAAACGTTTACTGAATAAACTTATCCCTTGGTATTTACAGTGTTTTATTTTTAATCTCAATTCACTACTTTACTTTACTTTTATGCTACTGTACATTATATTTGTTTCTCGTAGTGTAACTTTATACACTATACAAATATAATTTAAGAGTAGGCTAACATAATAAAAACTAGGAACCTAAATTGTGTAATCTCTGTTAGATGACTAAGTTAAAAAATATTTTTCATAACAATACATTATAAAAATTTAATATTATTTTATTTTTTATAGTAATATAAAATAACTCATATGAAGATATTAAAGTGTAGACTATAATTTTTGTTGAGTATACAAATGGTTTCCTTTAAAAATGAAAATAAAATAAAAATGTGAAATACGTTATTTGGAGAGAGAAAAATAAACGTCACATTAAAACGTCTTTCCAAGAAATTTAAATTTAGTGTAAGCGAAATCTTTTACAATTTTTTTTTAGCACACATAGCTTCTGTTTATTTTTAAACTTCTGACAAAGAGTGTAAGGTTTTAGTAGAGCCGGTGACACCGCCACTTAAGCGCATTTGTAAAAAAAAAAAAAGCTACTCTCTCATCCATCAATTTCTTATAGTCCTCGTGACTTCATTCAATACGTTTGAAACTTTTTTTCAAAACTCTTACCGTTATTTAATTAGGCTGTTCTTATTACTTAACGAATGTCATACTATGATTAAAAAAATTGAGATACATATTAATTTATTCTCTGGACAACGGAAGAGGGCAATACGACCTTCCAATGTGTATTTTGGAAGAAAAGTTATATAAATGGATAGGGAAACCTATAAATGTGTAGTATTTATTATTATTATTATTAGTCGGTGACCTGGCGGTCTAGGGGTAAAGTGTCAGACTTCTATGCTGGCGGTCGGGGTTCAATCATCGGTCCTGTCATAGATTTATCTGATTACCAAACCCTTCCTTCACCTCTGACAAGACATCTTGTGAATGTGGGGAATGCCAGGCCTACCACCGTGGTTCGGATTCCACGTTAAACTGTAGGTCCTCCATTTCATCTCACAATCACCCTACCATTACACATTAGCGTAAGTACGTATAACCCGAACGGGTAGTAAGACGCGGTGCTGATAATAATAATAATATTATTATTATTAGCAACACGTCTTACTACCCATTCGAGATATACGTACTTACACGTACTTACGCTAGGTAATGTGTAATGATAGGGTGATTGTGAGATGAAATGGAGGACCTAAAGTTTAACGTGGAATCCGAACCCCGGTGGAGGCCTGGCATCTCACACATTCACAAGTTGTGATTAATATACATCTAGTTAGAGGTGAAGGCTAACAGTTAACAAAGAAGTAATAACTATAATAACTAACCACAACTTGTTATGTATAGGATTTTTTTTTTATGGAAAAATGTAAACTTTATTTCTTAAATTCTAGGTTACGCTTTCAATCATGGACATTATTAGTAGTACCTTACATAACGTAATTTACATCAAATCCTTCATTTTACATTTACAAAAAAAAAGTCACCAATAATAAAATTATCTGAACCAATCACCATAGCGTTATGATTGAAAATAAAGGAATCAAAGATAGCATAAATCAAGTAAAATTTTAACATCTTAATAAACTAAAAGATTTAAACTAACAATTATCACGATTACACTAAAATTAATAAGACTAATGCACCTACACATAATAAAAATAATTTATAATAAATCAAATTAAGATAAGAAATGTTTCGGCAATATATTTCTACTTTTTTTTTGACAAATTCTTGAGGTAAAAATAACAAATATTAATAGTTGAATGTGTTGTTAAATAGCATTTTGAGGCGGCGCTTGGCGGTACAGTCAGCTCATAATATCTGCAAAAGTAACTATAAATAGATATTATCAATACCTACAAAATAACAATAATAATAATGATAAAAGTTCATCAATTTTGACCTACAAAATTATGTTTGTAATTTTACTAAAATGCTCCAAATGTTAAATCGCAAGAAAATCTAGGTTATGTTAATTAACTTTCCTACCCTTCAGAAGGATTTTCCTATGAAATTTGAACTGTAGCTTTCAATGAATAAATCAAGAAACTCTTAAAAAATAATGAATTATTATTATTTCATAGATCTTTTAAAAGTTAATGAGGTATTCGATTTTGCTCTTAGGGAGAGGCTTTCTCGCGTAAAAAATTCTTGTCAGAATGGCTAGGTGTAGAGGCCACCATGAAGTAAAGAAGAAGTGAACACACATTAGCATCGCTCTGCTGTGAACATGCTTTAAGAGAGTGTATCATATGCCAACCAACTTTGTGATACAGTCGGCTCGAAATAGTAAATTTACACGAACACTATTGCACGTGGATCATTTCTGACTACAGATTAATGAAGATAAAGAGTTAGTACAAGTTCCCAATACTGAACATTGTTGAAATATTAAACAATATTTAGGTAAAGACTGCATTGAAAAGGTCATTTTTGAACATTTTAAAATGTCTTCACAGAAAAGCATTGTGCACAAATCTTGATTCGGTCATATTAGGAGCATACTGTAGTTATCAAAAAGAAACTTTGTCGCTTTGCCCCCCATCGTCACCGCGGAAAATTTGGAATAATCATTCAAATACGAATGCACTGAACATATTTCTGGCTTATCTTGGTCTTTTCTTTTCGCTTTTACTCCCAAACCTCGCGCGATCCGTGAGCTGAGTTAGGTCTGAAATGATGAACGCTCTTAAGAGCTCCTTGTGATTCAAAATAAGAGGTCATTGCAATAATATAAATGAAAGAAGTGCAGTTATGATTTAAAATTTTGAAATACTAATCTACTAAGAGTTTATCTTAATACCGCATCTTACTACCCATTTTGATTATACGCTTATGTACTAACTACGCTAATGGTCTAAGGGATTAGGGGGATTATATTAATAGGAAGTGTACCCGCATTTACGTGGAGGAAGTGTGTTAAACCATTTTGGAAAATGAATACATCAGTACACACGACCGAGATTCGAACCTCAATATCCCCGTCATAGGCAGTCTAGTCTACTGCGAGAGTAGCGCGTTAGAGCACGTGGCCATCAAAGCGAGTACTATTAAGAGTTTAATAAATGTATACCTGATAAGGCATCTGGCTTCTGTAGTTTAGTTTTTTTGGTGACAATGAGGCTGGGGTTAAGATTTCAACCGGGTGTGTTGAGGGTAGTTTTTTCCTAAATGGTTACTCACCCTTTCTTTTAGCAAATGTAGGTACATTCCGTCTGAGCAAATCTTTTCCTCGTCCTCACCTCACTATTATTATTATTATTATTATTACTATCCCCGCGTCTTACTACCCGTTAGGGTTTTACGCACTTACGCTAATGTGTAGTGGTAGGGTTATTGTGAGATGAAATGAAGAACCTACAGTTTAACGTGGAATCCGAACCACGGTGGAGGCCTGGCATTCCACACATTCACAAGATGTTTTCACAAGATGTCTTGTCAGAGGTGAAGGAAGGGTTTGGTAATCAGATAAATCTGTGCCAGGACCGAGGATTGAACCCTGGACCACAAGCACAGAAGTCTTACACCTTACCCCTAGACCACCAGGTCACCTACCTCATCTCACTAGTTTTATCAAATATGCGAACAGCCCAAACGAGTACAAAGATGGAGTATAAAAAAAAAGGTGTCCAACATTGACGCTTCGAGTTCCCAACCACACTTGTGGTCACGTGGATAAGGTGAGGATGTGTGGTACGCAAGTTAAGGGCAGTGTTTTGTAGTCTTTAAAGCAAAACATGTTTCGCCCAAAATGAAAAAAAAATTCTTACTCCAGTAAAAACATTTTAGTTTCTTTTTTACACATGACTATATAAAGATTTCTTGAATATCTGTCATTAGCATAGCGACCTTAGATGTCAAACTATTTAATTAAAGAGAGAAAAACCCACCTCGGTGGAATAGTCGGCTAACGCGCTAGTCGTGTTGAGCTCGACTGCTAAGGACGGGGAGATCGAGGTTCGAATCTCGGTCGGGTGAACTGGGGTGGTTTTTTCTAAATGGTTTTCCACTCTACCTCCTAGCAAATGTGGGTTCACTTCCTCTAATTCAACCTTCCCAATTTCTAATCCATTAGCTTAATTAGTAATTAAAGCGTATAACCCGAATGGGTAGTAAGACGTGGTGCTAAATAATACTACTACTAATAATAATAAAGAGAAAAGGGTGTCATTAAATTCCAGGACACCGTGGACAGATATTTAACAACTGTTGAGGTCACCATGCTAAGAAAATTATACTATGTTTCTAATGATGCAATATGTAGTCTATATATATTTTTTCTTTTAAAAAAAATGAGGTTTTGTTATAAAAACTGCCAAAACACTGCCCTTTTCTCAGTTTACCTACATTCTCACCTTAAGGCCCTAATAGTCAGATTGCCAGTACTTAAAAGTCAAAGTTTGATTATTTACTCACTACACTTATGATGGGGTTTTTTTACATGTGATTTATATAATAAATGTGACCTGACGGTCTAGGGGTAAGGTGTCAGACTTCTATGCTGGGGGTCCGGGGTTCAATCCTCGGTCCCGGCACAGATTTATCTGAGTACCAAAACCTCCCTTCATCTCTGACAAGACGTGTATTAATCACAACTTTTGAATGTGTGGAGTGCCAGGCCTACACCGTAGTTCGGATCCCACGTTAAACTGTAGGTCCTCCATCTCATCTCACAATCACCCTATTATTACACATTAGCGTAAGTGCGTATGACCCGAACGGGTAGTAAGACGCGGTAGTAATAATAATATATAATAAATATAATACAAATCAGCTGACTTATGAAGAAGTTCTTACAAGATTCATCGAAAAGAGACCCAATAGTCATCCTTCAATGAAAGACCTATTATTTAGGTCACATTACGAGAAGTAATGTCTTATTGAGATATGTCATGGAATAAAAGGTGGAAGGGATGAAGAGATCAGAAAGACGACTTAAGCAACTGATGAATTACCTCAAACAAGGAAACAGAATTAAGTTTTGTGCTATACAAAAGGATGCTAGTGATAGGAGATAATAGAGGACTCAATTTGGACAAGACAACAAACCTGTTGAAAAATAGAACACCTAATGAATTAGCTTGAAAATTGTATCATCAGTTGTCTGTAGATGCCATTCAATGGTTGTTACAGGTAATTATTGCAAATATTACCGGCCTTCCAGGTGTAGTGGTTAGTGCCCCTGGCTAAGAGTCCCCTCTGGTCCCGGCTGGTACCTTGGGTATTTATCCCGAAAGGGATTAGTCACCATGGTTTGGTTAATTAAGCTCAAGTTATATTTAAGTGTTTCCACTGGTTCCACACCCTCATGCTCACTATCACCATCACCCCACTTCATCGGGACATGGAAAGTACCTCCACAGGAAGATTATTATTATTATTAGCAACGCGTCTTACTACCCGTTCGGGTTATACGCACTTACGCTAATGTGTAATGGTAGGGTGATTGTGGGTTGAAATGGAGGGCCTACAGTTTAACGTGGAATCCAAACCACGGTGGAGGCCTGGTATTCCTCACATTCACAAGATGTCTTGTCAGAGGTGAAGGAAGGGTTTGGTAATCAGCTCAATCTTTGCCGGGGCCGAGGATTGAACCCCGGGCGCCAGCACAGAAGTCCGACACCTTACCCCTAGACCGCCAGGTCACCCAACCGGAAGATGTTCTGTAAGTACATTCGGGCATCCCTTGGACAACTACGGTACATTAGTACCGGTTAATATTTCCGCTACTGGGCTACAAATTATGTAGGGTCAGATTTGCAATATATTATATTGAAAATATTGTAATTACGATCATATTATCCATATGTAAAATTTCCGTTTTCATAAATAATATCAAAGCCAATAAAATAATAGTAATATTGATAGATTTTGTCCGTTTATTTTTTTCTAAAATGTTTTAATGCTGTCATCGTTCTGCGATTTTACGGAAAATTCATCATGGATGGGACACGTCACACGTAATGTATGTAAAATACTTTTTTGGTTCATTGTTTGGTAAAAACATTGATAACAGAAAAAATTACAAAAAAAAATTAAATAAAAACAAAACACTCTTTGTACACCAAAATCCTTGTTGACATAAAAGTAAATGAAACATTAATAATTATATAAATAACTTTTTCCCAATAATTTCTACTAAAGCTCAGTCTTCGATTGGCTTATTTTTAAATCTAGGTTTATGTATTATTTTTTGTTATTTTTATCAATATTCTAGAATGTAAAGGCTCAGCAACAAGGCTATGCTATTTTTTCAACCACGTCTTACTACCCGTTCTAGTACATACACTTTAATTTAATTACGCCAATGGAATAGAGATGCATTCGCATGGAGGGAGATTAAAAAATCATTTAGGAAAAATAAACTTTAGTAAATCTCGTCCGGACCTAAACAGAGACATCCACACTACCGGTAAACTAGACACTGTGAACCTGACGTTTAGTCTGCGCGCTCACCGATGGGAATAACCAATCAAGTCTACACAAATGGCGACGTAGTGATTAATGGTATTAAAATGTTATTTTGATACCCGTAAATTTGTGAAATTAACAAGTACTCTACGTGCGGATTAATTTAGGTAGGAAGAAAAATTTGAACAGTTAAAGCTACTAAAGGATTTTCATACGTTCATTATTATTATTATTTGTTTTATTATTATTATGTTTTCTGTCTGATTATAGGTCCATTTCTATTGTCATTGAACTTGGACCGCCAATGCACCCTGTCCTCTTTCTCCTCCTTCAGCTCCCAGAATGTCAGTGGCGTATTCTGAGAACAATTAATAGGTATGCTGTACTCTTAAAGTGGCAACGGAGATTTGGGGGCCGAGGACCCTCAACCACCGTTGTCCAAGAACGTCAAGGGATTATTTCAAGGGAAATATTTGAAGATGTGTTCATAAAGAACAGTGGTTCTCGAACATTTATTATTTACCCAAACTCTATGCTATCTTAGGAAATTTTGAGGCCCTCCTCCCTCACTCCCATATTCTCTTTCCTTTTATGTATCCATAAAGATGATTACCATCCACTCAAAATGTAATAAAAGTAACTCCTTGGTGTCAGCCCACATTCAGGCTATATATCTACCGAGTGGTTTCCAAACTGTTTGGGGAATTAGTGCCAACTCTTGCGGATAGAGGGTGTCATGTGGTCAGCACAACGATGACTCCAGCCATTAAGCTCGGCTTTCCATACCGGAGCCACTACTACTTTATTCAAGTAGCTGCTTATTTATCCACCCTAGGCTGAATCTAACCCGTTCCATACCCACTGCTTCCCGGATAATCTGGACGCGCCTGGAATTAAACCCGGGACCTCTGGGTCCGTAGCCAGAACCTATGACCACTAGGCCACATAGGCGGTCCTTAAATTGTAATTATATCTACATGGTTAGAAATGTAAGTAAATATTAATGTCGGGGCTAAGAGTGGTATGGGCACATTTCTGAATGCATAAGAGAGACAGATACTATTCAACTAGCCTAGTGTAATTAAAAGCATACTGCAATACTTAAAGCAAACAATCATAATAAGAGTAAAATGAAGTGTTACATCGATCAAGCGTCCATCAGATCTTGGTGAGACGGAATCAGGTGGATTGCCCAACTCACGTTGCAATTAAAACTATTTTATAAAGCCTAACTTATCTCACACAGTGCTGCTTGGAAACAAACGAGTCTCCCAACTTGAGAATTTATTCTCCAGAAGCTATTTAGATGCGTAAACTCTGGCTAACATAGGGGACATTATTTCGGACTATTAATACTCTATCGCTACGTCATTGATTTATTGCTAAGATATTTACACATCTTTTCTGTAAGCAGCGGTGCACCCAAGAAGGATAGGGGCAAACCGGGTATTTGACCCCCTTGCCCCTCGTTCCCCTACACCACAAATAATGTTAATAGAAATTTAAATAATATTAAGTATAACTAAAATATTTAGCATTGAAGATGTGTCGAATGTATATGCTAAATTTTAAGACCAAGCTTAAAACTTAAACCTAATATTCAAAATGTTTACCATTATACACAAAATTAACAATTTTAAAAAAATACAAATAATTGCTTCGATACCATTTGTATTATTTAAATTACTTAATAACTATAAAACTTCTCAAAATTATTTATAAAAGTATTTAATATTCATAAATATTCTAGGCCCTCAGGGCAAGGAAATAAGCTAAGGAATTTATAATTCAATAAAATTTATTTTTTCAATATTACAGTATCAATTTTCAGTTCTTACAGTTAATCTTATTAAAATTATTCAATCTTATTAATATTTTCATTTAACATTATACCAAGTGTAACGATTTTCCAGTATATGAATTCATGCTAACTTTTAATGGTATATTTTAATGTGTATGGTGCGACTTGACTCACATTTTAATGTGTTTTAATTCATGTTTTTGTCTAATTTATTTAAGAAAATTAATATCATTCACTTTTACTAATTCACCATGACATTTTAGAAACTTATTTATGGTTCACTGTAATCAATTTAATTTATTGGTTTCTTCAATCTATTGAATTATATTGAATTCTTTAATCAAATTATATCTGCTGCCTTACTACAACTTCATCATGTTTTTCAAAAATCTATTTTATTTGTCCTTTTCCTTATAAATCTTCTTGGAAATGGGTAACTCACACTCCTGACATTTGGGATTCTTTGATATATAATTATATAAAATCACAATGACTAATAAGTCGTTAATGTAAAACAAATACTAAAATAACAATTAAAACTCCACTATCCTTTCTATTAAAGAAAAACAAGAATTACCGTCAACAACGGATAAAGTAGCTTCGTCACCCACATTAAAGCCCCCCTTCCTTCCCCATTATATCAGTGCTGAAATGGCTAAATTTAAAGAATGGTTAAATGTGTTTGCCAAATACATGATAATACATGTTACTAGAATATTTAAACATAAATTAATGTATAATTTAAAGCCTGTTACGTATACTATTATTTTGCAATTATATATTTGCTGTATGTATTTTTACTTAAACTATAATAAATTAGCTTAATAAATAAACATTGTGATCTTGAATCTTTTTTCAATAGTTGGCACAATGCTTAGCTTACTTCAGATGAACAGCATGACCTGGGGTGTAAAAAGTGAGCTCATTGGCCAATTACTTATGGGCAAGCGGTAAGGAATGTGTTGCCACCCTATAGACATTGGGCAAGGACATTAAAGCCTCCCTAGCTTACCTTGCGTTTTTTCAAGTAGCAAGCCCTGGGTTTCCTATTGTGTTAAGTAGAACCTTCTGGAAGAAGAATTAATTAAAACATAGTATTCTCGGAATATGAACCCATATTAGTTTTAAAATTAATAATTAATTGCATGTATATTTATTAACAATTTAAACATTAGTGTTTACACATTTCACACAGACAGCATTGAATTAAACAAAAAACTAGTCCATATAGTTTTGGGTATTCGGCGCAGGACTAGCATACCCAGAGAATACGTCACTGCAGAATGTTGGTCTTTCCTTCAATTCATCCAATATTTTAATCCTCCTCCTTCCTAAGTTGCTCTTTCCCTCCACTTATGACGTCGTGCAGTAGACAGTTCCTTCCAAGCATGTGTCCGATCCAGTTTGCTCTGTACCGTAGAATCACATCCAAAATGGTTCTCTTCTCACCCATTCTTCATTTGTCATCCTTTATGTCCATCTCATCTACTCAAGTATTCTCTATCATTCAGACAGTACATAGAATCACGGGACCTGTAACTGACACCTTATATATTATATATTATTTCTGTTGCTAACCTCCCTTTTTCTCAACTAATATAAAGCCTACAGCGATGAATAAGTTATCAGTGGATAGGATTTTTCACCCATTTCTGACATAGCATACTCAGTTTACGTTAAAACAAATTGTTTGTTTAAAATTCAAGTTAAAAGAAAAATCTAACATTATTTTTGTATCAATTACCGAAAATAAACTTTCTTTCCTATTGTGTGTCTACACTTCGCCGAGTATTTAATTTCAACAACCAACAAAAGACTATATAATTTTTTTAGGGGAGGGGGTGGGGTGGCGGAGGGGAATTTTGATTGTGCGAAAGTTTTGCGAGGGTTTAGTGGTGTATATTATATAAATATATATATAATCAATACTTATAAAATAATAGTAGGTTCTCGTAGGGAAAAAAAAACCTTAAAAAAATAAAAGTAGGTTTTTCTGTGATTAGCATTGATAACCAATCTACTATTTATTAGTACTATTTTATAGGTATTGATAACATCTTATTCTTTAAATTTAAAAATTACACCTGCATACTTGAATCAAACTCATGACCTTTTGGATTAATACGCCAATACGCATATCACTGAGCTATCCAAAAGTCATTCCATGCTCAGGGTTATTCTTCGCTCATATTTTAAGGCAGATTCTGTGATGGATGTGTGGAAAACATCAGTTAAATAAATTAGCAATCAATTAAGATCATGATAGCTCAGTGATAAGAGCATGATCGTACTAGTCTAATAATCCTGAGTTCTATTCCCATGTCTAGCTATAATTTTTGAATTTAAATAATAGGCTATAATATTTATATGTGGCTATAACAGTCCTCTTTAGATATTCCAGACTTTTAAGTTAAAATAAAAATTTGGATCCGTGCCAAAATGGATTCAACCTAAATTAAGGAAAAAAAACAAATTAACAGAATTTTTAGAATACGTCAGTATGCTTAAAATAGTTGTAATATAAACGTTTGGGGAAACCATTTCAGTTGTTCATCAAATTATTCCCATGCCTCTCTCGTAAAGCCTCCTATTTTCAGGCACTTCTGATGAGCAAGTCCGCAAAAAAAAAAAAGTTTACCCCCTTTTTTTTCCTGCATAAGAGTGAAGTAATATTTCTTGGTATTTTGGCCATCGCGAAGCCGAGTATTGTGGTCTAAATTTTTCTCGTAAGGTTTTAATTAATTCTGCGGTGACTAGGAACGAGAGAGTGGGGGAGGGGGGGAATAGGGAGCTGTATGTTAATGAGGCACCAACTGTGAAGATATTTTAATAGTGGTCTCGAAAGACTCTGGCAGTTTAGTGTTTCCTAGCAAGAAGACCCATGAACACTATGGGGGATGCTCCACGTTACGACCGTAGTAAAACCGAGAGATTTAAGGGAGGGTGTAAGGAGGGAGAGAAAATTGTTAAGGAAAAGGGGGGGCTGCTATGAGAGAAAGGGAAAGTTTGGAAATTAACGTATTATATAACAATGAATAAAGAAAGATATGTTATAAATGTTCTAGAGATGATGGTTCGGTCCTCCTGAATAGACCAAATCAACCCGTTGTGATTTTGGTTTTGTATGTAATATTTGGTCGGAGTGAAATGGGAGATAAGGTTGTATGCTATACCTAAGGAGATATGAATTGAGTATAGTTGGGGCTAAAACATTATAGCCTTTATGGATTTACATTGGATACACTCACCATTTAAGGTGACCTGGTGGTCTAGGGGTAAGGTGTCCGACTTCTGTGCTGAAGGTCTGGGGTTTAATCCTCGGTCCCGGCACAGATTTATCTGATTGCCAAACCCTTCCTTCACCTCTCACAAGACGTGTATTAATCATAACTTGTGAATGTGTGGAATGCCAGGCCTCCATCGTGGTTCGGATCCCATCGTTAAACTGTAGGTCCTCCATTTCATCTCACAATCACCCTACCATTACACATTAGCGTAAGTGCTTATAACCCGAATGGGTAGTAGGACGTGGTGCTAATAATAATAATAATTATAATACTCACTATTTAAACCCCTATTTAGTACTGAAATAACCTGCATCAATGGCAGTATGGTCTAAGGCGTTACTCTCGCAAAATAATATAGTTACAATGATAGGGAGGGTTCAAATCCTGGTTGAGTGTACTGAGGGTTGTTTTCTTAAATTGTTTTTCACCCTCCCTCCACTTAAATGAGGGGACACTTCTTTTAAATTCAACCTTCCTCGTCCCTAACAGATTAGCGTAATTAGTATATATTCGTATTACCTGAACAGGTAGTAAGATGCGGTGCTAAAATAATTTCAAAAATCCTGAATATAGCTTTAAGAATGAAATAAAATATGTGCCGATATTATTTATTATCAATATCTTGCGATGACCGATTATAAAAACAACTTGTAGCTAACCCGCCTCGGTGGCGTAGTTGGCTAACGCGCTTGTCGTTCTGTGCTCGACTGCTGAGGACGGGGATATCGAGGTTCGAATCTCGGTCGTGGTGAACTGGGGGTGGTTTTTCCTAAATGGTTTTCCACTCTCCCTCCACGCAAATGCGGGTTCACTTCCTCTGATTCAACCTTCCCGATTCCTTATACATTAGAATAATTAGTACTTAAAAAGCGTATAATCCGAACGGGTAGTAAGACGCGGTGCTAAATATTATTATTATTGACTTGTATTTCAAGAGGTAGGCTGCCGGAAATCATGGCTAACACATAAAAAAAATGAGTTATGTTTTTATTCCAACCCCCTTAATTAAGAATATTTTTACTGTCGTCTCCAAGTAACAACAAAACCCACCTAGATCTCAGTTGTAGAAGCTACAGCCAACATTAAAACACTTAGACATATAAATATTTTTTATTAAATACTATTTTACCAAATAATCTACGTTTAAATTTTTTTTATCACCATGTCTTTTTTACGCTCGTGTACCAATAACTTCAATGGTTTTTAGGGATTATTGAGGTTTTATTTAAAGGAGATGTACCCACATTTGCGTGGAGGGAGAGTGGAAAGTTTTCTTAACCTCAATCTTGCTGTAATCGCTATCTAGTCTACTGTGAAAGAAGTACCTTAGACCACGTGGCCACCGAAGTGGGTGTTAAGGTAAGATGTAAGGAAATGCGAGTTAATACCAGTATTTTAGAGGTTTTAAAATAAAATAAGTTTGACACAATAAATAAAATATTGTGTATTAAGATTCATTTAGTTTGTAGCGTGTTAAACCTGCTGTTTAACACGTACAATAAAAAGAGATAATATATATTCTAATAATGTGTGGTAAATATTAACTCATGATGGATTTATGTTTCCGGAAAACGCCCAAGCTCCAGGAAAACTGCCTCAACTGACTATGTCGGGACCATCAGCTAAACGACATCTTACTCACAGGCCGCACTTTGAAGAAATGACAGAGATGTTTTTCTCTGGGCTCCACCCCATCTACGAGTGCTAGTATTCATTTAGCGCAATTTCACAACTTAACCCCCTTCCCTCCTTGCAAACCTTCCTCGAGTTTGTCAGTTCTGTTTGTATATAAACAGTATTCCTCACTTCTTATTTTGAGACTAAACAAGGCCCCCGGACCCGACGGTATCAGTAACGCGGTCCTCAGAAAGCTGCCCTTGGAGGTGATTAACTTCTTCGTGGAGTTATTCAAAGCCGTACTGTTCCTGAGTCACTTCCCCAAGCTCTGGAAGCACGCCAACGTCCTCTGCTTTCACAAACCGGGTAAGGACCCAGCCCTAGCTTCGTCCTACCGACCGATCAGCTTGCTCGACTGTCTGGGCAAGTTGTTTGAGAGACTACTACTGACGAGACTGACCCGACATGTTCGCGAGGCGGGCATCTTGGTGGACGAGCAGTTCGGCTTTCGGGCGGGACACACTACGTCTCACCAACTTGTCCGGCTCGTGAAGCAGGTCACGAGGAACTTCAACATCAACAGGCTAACTGGTGCTGTCTTTCTCGACGTGGCAAAGGCCTTCGACCGTGTTTGGCACGAGCGTCTCCTTTTCAAACTCCTCTCCCTGAAACTGTCCTCCTACCTAGTTAAGGTTGTTCAATCTTATCTTTCCCACCGCAACTTCTCCACTACCTTTGGGAACGCCACCTCCCAAGTCAGAAGCATCCGGGCTGGAGTGCCGCAGGGTTCCATGGTGGGCCCTGTGCTCTTCAGTCTCTATGTGAACGACATTCCAAATTCCCCAGACACCGAATTGGCTCTGTATTCGGACGACACGGCTCTAGTAGCGGAGTCGTGGCGAGGGCAGCTGGTGGAGAGGAGACTCCAGACGCACCTGATGCAGTTGGTAGGGTGGCTGACCACCCGGAGAACAAGTATTAACGTGGAGAAGAGCACTGCAGTGCTGTTCGGAGAACAGATCAGATGGGCGGACAGTGTTAAGTACCTGGGATTTACGCTGGACACCAAACTGACCTGGATACGACACTGTAACGAGAGACTCAACAAAGCGAGGCAAAGGCTGGGAGTCCTAGGCCCACTGCTTAACAGGCGTAGCGCCCTGTCCACAATGAACGGTTTGACGCTATACAAGCAGTTGCTCAGATCGATCCTCGACTATGCGTGTCCCGCTTGGGGCCGCCTGGCGGACACGTATATGAGGAGGATGCAGGCGTTCCCGAGCGTATGCCTGAGGATCATTGTGGGCGCACCTTGGTATGTCCGGAATGAGACTCTGCATCGTGACCTGGATATGCCCTCCATCAAGGACCACTTCCAGGGACTGGCGCAGTCTTTCTACACCAGAATTCTTGGTGCCACCAATCCTCTTATCCAGGGGCTTGGGAACTACGTCAAGGACCCTGGTGTGTGCCATCGACGTCCCAAAGCCCTGCTCGGATAAGCGAGATGTGTCAATAGTGGTTTGGGAGGCTTTCACCCAGACCCCCATAGAGTAGTGTCTCCGCACGTAACTCTAAAAACTCTTATTCGGTTTCCCAAAACTCTTTCCCCCAAATATTACTAATAATATGCTTTCTCTTTTTCTTTGTTTCAGAACTTTGCGAAACGCGACAACCCGTCTATAATTTTTGCGAACCTCACGGTGTAACCAATTGGTCGGTACATGTTGGAACTTGCTCTCGTGCTCCCCTTCAGGGAGTATCAGAGCATGCCATTTGACTTCGGAATTCCCATTTTGTATTCTATTTTATCAATTCGACGGATAAACCCATCGGACGTTTTTCTACATCAACGAAACAAGTTACTGGTGACCACGAAGTGTGAGGCGTCGGTCTCTCCTCTTCATAGCAGATGAAGCCTCGTCAGAGGCTGAGTATTTGGAAGTTAGGAGTCATCTTTGGAGTTTTAGTGTTATTTTGCTATGTCCATATGACATAAGTTTTTTGTTAATCGGGGGATCAGACTACTTGTCAATGCCCTTAAAACATAATGGTAGTCTTAGCGTTCTTTTATACGTCCATATGACAGTTTATGTATCAGAATATCTTACTTGTTTTCTTATTCCCATAAGGCATAGTTTAGAATGATTAACTTTATGCTTTATGTATCTTGGTCCATACGACTTGATTCAGTATATCAGTGCTTCTGACTTCTTTATTTTATATACTAGGGAATATTCTTCAGTCCCTAAACTGTGTGGCCTTGCTTAGGACCACTTTATGAGGTTGGGGGGTCTGTGGGAGCACTACTAGTTCTTAGTAGTGGCCCACTGGGATATTGTTTTGTCTCCAGCCCTTTCAGGCGCTGTTTGTATTGAGTAAAACAAATATTGTTTGTACCAGTTATTGTGTATCCAAGTCAGGGTGGAAGTATAAATATACTATTGAATGTCCAGGCAGTACTTATTAAGAATTGGCCAGCCATAGTAATTTAACCGCATAGATGCCCGATATCTCGCCATTTACTATCTGCAAAATGCTAGTTCCTCTTCTAGAGGAGTATTCTTAGGTTTTCGTAGCTCTCTATGGAGTTAACTCAAGCTAGTTAGCTTATATAGCTCCCTTCATAGTAACTCTATAAAATTAAGAGACAATAACCTTTGTTTTCAATCACTATAGTTTCACTATTATTCATGAATAGACCTTTCAGGTTTTAGTCTGGTATTAGCTAGGCTGGATTGTCTTTATATATTGTGGCTTAACCTTAAATTAATATTTATTGCCTAATTTTGACAGCCACTATGTTGAGGCAGACGCTCCTTCTAAGGAGAATGAGCGATGGTCCTTATTTCTAGAGCTATATATATACACACACACACATATATATATATATATATGTTCAATCTTACTTCTGTTAGTTCCTTGTCATCAAGGTGCTTCCTGGCTATCGGGAAGTATATGTCTACGATAACTGAATAAACTTGTCTTACATAACTATGGACTGTTTGATCTAAGATCTATTTAAAATGTATGTAATTCTATTTCCCTTGTTTACATTTAAATAACATGATTTGTTGAACTAATACATCTCTCTGATGTCTCATCCTCCTCAAACGTTCATTTATTTATTGTATGTACGAACTCTTCACTTATTTCAATACATAGGAGAAGCGACAATTCAGTTTAATCTTCAACATGGTGACCTGGTGGTCTATGGGTAAGGTGTCGGACTTCTGTGCTGGCGGCCGGGGTTCAATCCTCGGTCCCGGCACAGATTTATCTGATTACCAAACCCTTCCTTCACCTCTGACAAGACATATTGTGAGTGTGGGTAATGCCAGGTCTCCGCCGTGGTTCGGATTTCACGTTAAACTGTAGGTCCTTCATTTCATCTCACAATCACCCTACCATTACACATTAGCGTAAGTGCGTATAACCCGAACGGGTAGTAAGATGCGGTGCTAATAATAATAATCTACATACAGTTTATCTCAACAGCTGTTGAATAGTTATCAAACGCATCTTGTAATTTGATCAGAACAATTTCCCTGTTCGATTTGCTCTCTTCAATTCACCACGAACGAACGAACAAACAAACAAACAAACAGACAAACAGAGGTACAATCTCTTCACCTGTTGTTGGAGGCTGTTGACCGCGAACCATCTTGACCATTTTCCCCCAGCCTCCACCAAACTACAAATGCACAAGTGTCAGCAACGTGGAAAGATTGGAAACTATGGTAGAGAGTAGATCTGACTCCCGGTTCCCGTTTTCATAATATAGGGACTAGATTATCAATAAACACTAAGTACTCCCGATAAACTTCTTTGGTTATTCTAATTAGTAAATAGGTCTAAGTCGTCAATCTCGCTATCGACTGGATTACTAATTACGGTGAGATAGAGGCTCAAATCCAGTTTAAGTGTCTGTTCTTAAATGGTCTTACACTTTCCCTCCACACAAATGTTGGTACTACTTTAAATAAACCTTAGTCATCCCTTGCACATTAGTGTAATTAGTACATAAGTACAGTATACATTCGTATAGCCAAAATTAGCACTAAGATGTGTTGCAAAAAAAATCCCTAATTAAATGAGAGAGAACGTAATCAAATAGAGTACAAATTCATAGAAATAAACTTTTGATGGGGAAAAAAATCCACATATTCTAGTTATGTCGGCTAGTTTGTGGATTTAGTCGGTTATGCCTCCCGCCCCATCGTGTTGATGTGTTCATAGGTTCTGCGTATAATGGTGTATTATATTATGGCCTGCACATAATGTTTGACAACATGGCGGCCGCTTTCGGTTGTTGGAAATACCGCCGCAATGCCATGCAGATTCGCAACAAGAACGTTATGTTTTTTAAAAAAAGGCCTGAACTCCACCTCACCTAAATCCTGAAGTTTTCTCAAAAAGTGTACTATATTTGAAGGTATTGTATTTATTTATCCTTACCTAACTGGTAACATCACTTTCACCACCCGGAAGTCGGGAAAGGCGAGGGGGGGGGGTTAAGACGTTTAAGGTGGGATGGAAGGGTATGCAAGAAAAGGCCGCAGTATTTTTGGAGTTTTTATTTCAATTTTTTTTTTTTGACAAAATAAATAAAATATTACTCTAGTACAAGCATCTAGAGTTTAATTTTCTTCACATGTTTATATTAACATTTATTAAATATCTGTTATGAGCATGTTGGCTTTATCCAAAAAAACTTGTTTAAATAAGAGAAGGTGACCTGGCGGTCTAGGGGTAAGGTGTCAGACTTCTATGCTGGCGGCCGGGGTTCAATCCTCGGTCCCGGCAAAGATTTATCTGATTACCAAACCCTTCCCTCACCTCTGACAAGACATCTTGTGAATGTGGAGAATGCCAGGCCTCCACCGTGGTTCGGATTCCGCGTTAAACTGTAGGTCCTTCATTTCATATCACAATCACCCTACCATTACACATTAGCGTAAGTGCGTATAAACCGAACGGGTAGTAAGACGCGGTGCTAATAATAATAATAAAATAAGAGAAAAAGTTGTCATTAAATTCCAGAATACTCTTGACAGATATAAAAAAAATTGAGGTCATAATGTGAATAAAACTAAATTATGTGTTTGTACTGGAGCAATATTGGATTTATTTTGACAAAAAAAAATGTTTTGCCATAAAAATTGAAAATGCACTACCTCTTTATCGTGGCCCTTTCCATCCCACCTTAATCGGGGATGATAGGCAGTGTGACCTAAGAGAAGCATTTTTGTAGTTTTTATATCAAACAAATTTGTCCAGTAGATTAAATTAAATATTTCTCCAGTAGAAACATTTAGTTTAATTTTCTTCACATGATGACCTCAACGCTTCTTGAGTGTCTATCAAGGATGTAAACTTTTTCTCTTCATTTCTAAAATATATAATCAAATACTAATATGCTTATAACAGAAATTTTAGAACTTAATGTTGAAAATTAAACTTTATATTTCTGCTATACAAATATTTTATTAATTTTCCTAAAAAAAAAATAGTTTGCTACGAAAACTGTAAAAAAAACTGAGCTTTTCTCACGTCCCTTTCCACCCCACTTTAAGTATGATCCAAAAGAAGTGCTTCAAGCTGTACTGGTGGTCACATTGTCTACACTCTAAATCATAAAGCTGACAATATTCTGAGCTACCTCAAAGGTCGTATCTTGGTAATAACCATGATTTTCAACATTAGAATTTTTTTTCTACCACGTACTCTTCATGCTAATGTAGGTGAATTTCCCTTAATTATTTCTCTATAAAGTATGCCATTAAATAAAGTTAGTTTTAAGACACCCGATAAAAACCAGAGATATCCTGAGAATGTTTCCTCAAATAATAATTTTTCACCTTTCTCTAGACGAATGTTGTAGTTCCGTAAGATTCACTATTCTTAACATATTATTATTATTATTTAGCACCGCGTCTTACTACCCATTCGGGTTATACGCCTTAAGTACTAATTACGCTAATGGATTAGGAATTAAGATGGTTGAATTAGATTAATTGAACCCGCATTTGCGTGGAGGGAGAGTCGAAAACCATTTAGTAAAAACCACCCCCGGTTCACACGACCGAGATTCGGACCTCGATCTCCCTATCCTCAGCAGTCGAGCTCAACACGAAACTAGCGCGTTAGCCAACTACGCCACCAAGGCGGGTCTTTACATATTCCCTTCAAGATTTCAAGAACCAGTGCTGGTACATTATACTGGTACCAGTGGTGAGGTATGAAGTACTTCTGGAGTAGGTAAGGTTAGTATAGGTGTGTTCATTGTTTTCAATCCCTCAGTAAGTACCTCGTGAAGGTATCATCAGAAGAACATTCAACTGTGAGGTATGTAGAGCAATGCATACATGATTGGTCAATAATCATGGACAAATAGGATGAGAACATATCACATGTATAGTTATTATTATTATTACCGCGTCTTACTACCCGTTCGGGTTGTACGCACTTACGCTAATGTGTAATGGTAGGGTGATTGTGAGATGAAATGAAGGACCTACAGTTTAACGTGGAATCCGAACCACGGTGGAGGCCTGGCATTCCCCACATTCACAAGATGTCTTGTCAGAGGTGAAGGAAGGGTTTGGTAACCAGATACATCTGTGCCAGGACCGAGGATTGAACCCCGGCCGCCAGCACAGAAGTATGACACCTTACCCTTAGACCACCAGGTCACCACACGTGTATAGGTGTTTGTCTTGATACACGTTCGGGTTGTACGCTTATGTGCTAATTATTTTAATAATTTTAGGGACTAGAAAGACTATATTTATAGGAAGTTTACCCACATTTGCGTAGAGGTAAATAAGAAATCCCGACCAAGTTTCGAACCTCAATCAAACCGTTATGGGCAGTCTAGTCTAATTAGTTAGACCATGCGGCTACCGAAGAGGGTAGGTATAGTTTTAGCACCAACCTCAGTGACAGAATGGTCTAAGGCGTCATTCTCTTGTTAGACTGTCCTGTTGAAGACAAGAGATTGGGGTTCGAATCCTGGTCCGGCCTACCTATGGGTGTTTTTTTTCCTAAATGGTTTTTCACTCTCTTTCCACGCAAATGCGGATAGATTACCTCTAAAATGTTTCCTTTTGCATCCCTACCCCATTAGAGTAATTATCATTTATGCGTATAACTTGAACAGGTAGGAAGAAGCTGTGGTGATGGTGATGGTGATTTAATGGTCTTAAGTTCTGCTTACCTTGTCAAAACATTACAACACGCCACTGGGTCGTAGGAAAAGAAAGTTAAAATACAAACCTTCATAAGTTGTTTGGTTCTATACTTAAGTTTTGTCACTATATTATACTAAATGACCCGCCTCGGTAGCGTAGTTGGCTAACGCGCTAGTAGTGTTGAGCTAGACTGCTGAGGATGGGGAGATCGAGGTTCGACTCTCGGTCGGGGTGAACTGGGGGTGGTTTTTCCTAAATGGTTTTCCACTCTCCCTCCACACAAATGCGGGTTCACTTCCTCTAATTCGACCTTTCCGATTCCTAATAAATTAGCGTAATTAGTACTTAAAGCGTATAACCCGAACGGGTAGTAAGACGCGGTGCTAAATATTATTATTATTATTATTACACTAAATGATTTACTAGTATCTTTTTCCAATAATTCGGCCATCTTACTAATAAACAAGCGTCATAATTCAATATATTACTATTAGTGCAACGTCTTACTAACCGGTCTGGTGCACTGAGTGTATTTTTTCCTAAATGTTTTTTTCCCACTCTCCCTCAACGCAAATACGAGTGCATTTCCTCTTAATTAAGCCTTCCTAGTCCCTAACCTATTAGTGTAATTAGTACACAGGCGTATAAACCGAACAGGTAGTAGGCCGCGATGCAAAAACAAACAAAAAAAACCCACGCCATTTGTCGTTGACCTCTTCTCTCTTGCCGCAACCGGGTTACAGCCTACATTTAGCGCATAGTGCGTACGGACATAAAACTGGTCGTCATATACAAGAGCATCCCTCATCGTAAAACGGGACGCGTACGCTGTGGATTAATTAAAACTAAAATATTTCGGGTGGAAAAAACAAAACCCATCGCCATCATCCCCCCCTCTTTTTCCTTAACCCCCCTCATCAAAACCAGAGTATGACATTTATAGGTTTAAAAGGGTAGGGGGGGGGGGGGGTTGCGATCAGGTAGTTTAAACAAGAGATACATGCGTACACGCACCAAACAAGGGGTAGTTTTAAGGGTATATTTTGATAGATATCGAAGGAGGGGGCTTAGACAGAGATAGAACGCCTTTTTTTTTTATTTTAGTGTTGGGTTGATAAGGGGGTAGGGAGGGGGAGAATGGAGGGATAAGCGAATGAAAGTAGGAAATGGTAGCCCTTTCCGAAAACTAACCAATCCTACAATTCAACCTCCCCTCACTTCCCTCCTCAATCCCCCCCCCCCCTTTTGTGGAAATGGTTCATCAAATGGTGGGAGCAACAAAAACACACTAGGGGTCGTTTACGTCTGTGATAATAAAACTCCTTCCTTCCTGTAATTTTAGTGAGGGAGGGGGGGATGATACTAACATAGGAGGGGGTTAGTTTCCGAGTATTGTAACAGGTACATTGTTCTCAGAATAGATGCACTAAAAAATATTTCAAATTACTGAAACATAGAGAGAGTAGCTGTTTTAGGGCCATTAATGTCGGAGAAGTTGACTTACAGGATAACTATGTTACCTAGAAGAGAACCTTCAATTTAAGCTCTTTTGAACAGTAAACATTGTTCACACACAAGGTAATCTATTTTGTTATTTAAACACCAAATGTCCTTAAAAAAATTAAAATTTTATTATCTATTTAATTCTTGGAATTTATCAAAACCATGTTTAAATAATAAATTGGTTTCAATTATCTTTGTTCTCAAAACACCAAAATGAATTTTCCGAATAGTACACTTAAACCATTTGTTCTTGAATATGCCTACAATTTTTAAATATATTTTTAGTTAGTGTTTATTCAAAGTTGCATGTATCCTGCAACTTATGTGGAGCACACCACAAGTTGACCCCGGTGGTCTTGGGTTAAAGTGCTTGCCTCAAGGACCGATCTTCGTGCATTCAAACCCAGACAAGATCAACGGATTTTTCTTGAGGGATAAAAATCCGTAGGCAAACTTCCTTCGGAGGGGAAGTAAAGCCTTTGGTCCTATGTCAATTGTAGCATTTAGAATAATCCTGAAAGGTATGTGAAAATAACTTTCCCAGCAAAATTGGTAGGTGCTTTCACTCTCGCTCACAGAAATGTTTATGTGATGATAAAATCAGGCGGTTAAAAAAGTGCACGTTAAATATCTCAAATAAATAAATAATATGGGCACAACAAAATGATCATTCAGATCAATTCTCTGCTATACTTTTTAAGTCCGCCCCATGACTTGGCGAGTTTCATACCTACATCATCAACAGTCCTCCACCAACTCATATTTAGACTGCCCTGACTTTTGTGTCCTTACGGTTTCCAGTCTAAAGCTTCTCCATGAGACGTTGCCAATTGTTTGCTATCAAATCTCTAGCTAGTTGGGCTTCTTACTGGCTTTGTTCCACAGCTTTTCATTTCGCTATACGTTTGACCACCATAAGTTCAATCTTTAGACTTTGGTTGATGACCATATGCAATCTGCAGTCAAAGCTCTCACCATTTTCACCATCTGATCTATAGTTGGTTGGGCTTCTTATTGGCTTTGTTCCACAGCTTTTCATTTCGCTATACGTTTGACCACCATAAGTTCAATCTTTAGACTTTGGTTGATGACCATATGCAATCTGCAGTCTAAGCTCTCACCATTTTCTCTATATGAACTTTAGTTGGTTGGGCTTCTTACTGGCTTTGTTTTACAGCTTTTCATTTCGCTATACGTTTGGCCATCATAGGTCCAATATGTTCCTTAGGCATCTGTTGATGAGCAACTGCAGTCTCTAGGTCAGGAGGCATCTCGTGGGGTTTTCCGTGTATCGCATCCGTAAATAAGGACCGAACTCAAATTGTCCGGAAATATCCACAGTTTGTTTGTTCATTACTCCTAATTCTCTGAAGCTCCAGATTAATCTCAAGCCGATAAATACCCTTACGGTCGTATTGATTCAGATCTCGATGTCTTTCCTCTTATTAGCGGATAGCGGAAGTTGTCTACCGACTATCGCGGAAAATAAGTCAAATGGGACACATGTTTGTATTCCTTTATCGTTGTTTTTATGTCTCATGTCAACCATTGGTTGACATGAGACATAAAAACAACGATAAAGGAATACAAACATGTGTCCCATTTGACTTATTTTCCGCGATAGTCGGTAGACAAGTTCCGCTATCCGCTAATAGGATATTGAAATATCTGGATAGGCCGGATCTAAAAAAATATTTACATTATTATATATATATAATAATAATGTAAATATATATATATATATAATAATAATGTAAATATTTTTTTAGATCCGGCCTATCCAGATATTTCAATATCCTAATGTGGCCCTCCACTCAAGTTTGGGGACCCTTGGTATATTATTATTATTATTATTATTATTATTATTATTATTATTATTATTATTATTATTAGCACCAAGTCTTACTACCCATCCGGGTTATACGTACTTACGCTAATGTGTAATGATAGGGTGATTGTGAGAAGAAATGGATGACCTACAGTTTAACGTGGGATTCGAACCACGGTGGAGGCCTGGCATTCCTCACATTAAGAAGTTGTGATTAATACACGTATTGTCAAAGGTGAAGGAAGGGTTTGGTAATCATATAAATCTGTGCCGGGACCGAGGATTGAACCCCGGACTACTAGCACAGAAGTCTTGACACCTTACCTCAGGTCACCTTACAGAATTACTAATAATCAGAAGGTCAAGCTTCAAATACCTATTTGATAATTATGTATGAGCTGTTTGTATGTTTTTTTTCCAAAAATTCCCACAGCCCGTTCTTAATAGACGCATATGAAATGATTACTCTAATGGGATAAGGATGCTATAGGTAAACTTTTATAGGAAATGTAATGGAAATTTTCGTAGAGGTTAAGTACGGGAAACAACATTGGTGGGGGAAAAAAAACACCATAATATTCCTGGCCGGGATTTGAACCCCCACCTACGTTTATCTGCCAAACCAGAACAAATGAGTTTGCCATTTAGATCGTATAGCAGAGGTAATAGGAAGTTTATTGTATTTTATCTAGCACCGCTTATGCATTAGTTACGCTAGTGGTTTTAGGGATCATGGAAGCTATATTTAAATAAAGTGTATCCACATTTGCGTGGAGGGAGATTGGAAAAGCATTTTGAAAAACCACCCCAGTGCACCCGACCAAGATTAGAACCTTATACTACACATCATTGGCTGTCTACAGTAGCCCTGTGGCTTCTTTGGTGCTGACTGACAGCTCACAGCTGACATCTGGCAGCCAACATTTATGTATATACCTAAGTTTTGACCGTCAAAAGTGACAGCTGCTAAACAGATGTTTTTGCATATCATATGGTTCGGTGTAGGGATACATAATTTGGTCTGGTAACTTTTTAAAGCCATCAGTTGTCAAATGTGAGCTGTAAGTCAGCAACAAAGAAGCCATGGGGCTACTGTAGTTTACTACGAGAGTAGTGCTTTATACCACGTGGTCACTGGGGTCGCTGCAAGTGATGGATAAGAAATTAATAGCCTTAATTGTGAACGAGCTATTTTATTAATTTTTTTAAGAGTTTTATAAAATTTTATTTTGATATTTTGTCAAGCACGTCAAGACGGGAAGTAGTATGTCAAACAAAAATCATTCAATTTATAGTTCCTTAATAAAATATCCACGCATGCGGTTTATTCAAAGTAATGTCCCCCATTTGACGCCTCTCCCACGCTCAACTTTTCCCAAGCGACGTCCGTCCCTTAGCGCCTAGCTGTTCCCATCCTCCCTCGCCTTACTCGGTAGAGGTTACTATCGACTTGACCTCTGTCGCGTCCTCCACTCGATGCCCCTGACCTCGGCGTCACTCACCGTGACCTCGTACTGACGCCGCGGTGACCTCTAGTAACCTCTGCTGTCCTATTCCTCGCTTTCGTCCCTTTCCGCACCCCCCTGTTCCCACAACCTTTCCCGGCTCCAAAATGTGTCAAGGGACGAAAAAAAAAAGGGGGGCGGGGGATAAGCTCGCAGTTTTATATCTACTTTATATTTAGGACAAACAAGCGACCACAGTACGGTATAAAGATAGGACATCAAATATTCAACATTTCTTATCAACTATAATCCAATTTTCATAGAAAGAAATGTTTGGAAAATACAAATATATTTTTTAAGCCATGATTTAAAACATTTTATTAAGATTATTTTGTTGTTATTGATCAAATCTATTAAAAAGTGACATCTTAAAGACTTGACATATGAATACGTGAAAGTAAACGTAGAAACTTTTTTATCTGCAAAGAAAAAAGTTTCACTAATCTCTGTTTAGATGTTATTTTTAAGTAAAATACAGAAAAACTGCACCACTTGCAGATGTCGGGTTTTGTTGTGTTACCAAACTAAATTAGGAGCTATCCTTTTAGTGAGACGGGCTCTTAAGGAGCACTATTGACAAACAGCACTAAGTGAAAAGAACACTAACGAGAGGGGGGGGGGGATACANATTGAGGTCTGAGAAATGATTTTTCCGTCCACTTTAACAGATTTTACGTTATTCTCTGTAATAAGGATATGATATGATTATTTAAACTTGCAATATTGGTGCCATAATATTATAACTATTATTGATTCATCCTAAGCTAAGACATGATATTCACAAATTCATGTGGAAGTCTATGCTCTGATTTGCTACTGAACGGAATTAAATGGTATCCTTTCTCTAAATAATCCCTCCTTTGTTTTGTATTAAACTTGTTTTAAAATAACATTTGAAAATTATTATAACTAAAATGTTCCGTTCGTTTGATTTAGAAATCATACTTTAAGCTTTTCAAGCGCTATTTGAATCCCAACAAATGCCTGACTCAGCGCTGAGAAACCAACCCCTCCCCCCCCCCCCCCCCCCCCCCCCCCCCCCCCCC
>CABFVX010000195.1:10999-24024 GCA_902151425.1 Timema shepardi | reverse complement strand
AACCCACCCCCCCCCCCCCCCCTCCTCCCATGGTACAGTCCTTATCACAATGTTAACGTCAAGTCGGTAACGGCCAGTCGACAGTTCATCTCGGCAGCGATAAGTCACGATTGTAAGTGTTGAGTGCTTTCCATCTATTTATGGAGTTTTCCGAGTCTGTCCCGAGTTTTGTTAAATATAAGACATGAAATTTAAAAGTATTAAGAAATACAAGGATGATATGATAAGGACTATACACGGTTGCACCCGTATAAAATATTGCACTCGTGTTCCACCGATCATGTAGGTCGTTAGCATAGTGATGTGGGAATGTTTGTTTACTTCCGGTATCAGGTTAGGATGAACTAATAATATTAATTAATCATGTTATGAAAAAAAATATAGGTGCGCAAAGATTTCCTCGATCATGATGAGTATATTTTTTAAATAGTAACAACTTTCAAACACATGTTATGAAGACATACATTTTCTCGTTTTTGAAAACAATTGCCATTAAATTGTAGGCTCCATTGTGCACGATAGCTACCCCTAACTACAACACTACCGTAGCATTGTGGCGAGCTACATTGTCTGAATTTACTCAATGTGGTAAGGGGTTTGAATCCTGGAGGATTCGTTTGTGCCATGGGAGTAAGAAATAAAGTGAAAGCAAAACTAGCCTTTATTTAATTGATGATAATATATAGATTACTACCCACAGATGACATAGAATACTATCACGTGACATGGAAGTACTTAGCAATGCAGAGGGACAAGCTGCCTAAGGAACCGAGCTCAACCCCTACACGGTAGGGTACAGTCAGACTGAGTGAGCAACTAAAAAATAAAATAGAACACATTGTTTGTAATGAGAGGTGGTCAGACTGTAGAGAGCGCACGCGCTCAAGCCGGTACAGTCGTAAAAGTTTACAGGCACTAGGCAATATTATTGTATGTTGGTTCATTGAGTGCTAGGAAAACTTCTCAATTTGACATATTTAACTTTTTTTATATGACTATCGATAGGCTTAGCACACTTGCTACTAACGGCCTAATTTAATTTATAAGATCATCATATATATATATCTGATATGTTAAAATACTTCAATATTATAATCAAAGAGCGTATAACCCGAACGGGTAGTAAGACGCGGTGCTAAATATTATTATAATCAAAGTAGGCCTTTCCAAATAAGAATCGCCATTATCGTAGAGACAGGATGGGAAAACCACAACAATAAATCACTTGTCAAAAACCACCCTCAGTTCACTGAGTCAAGATTCGAACCATTGCCTTCTCGTCAACAACTATCGAGAGCTATCTGCTAATCACGCGCTCACGCGCTCCCTCGCCAGTTTGGCCGAACCCGCACTGGCTTACATCAAGTCTCCTCGTATAATCCATTCACGGTAGGAATTGACTTCTGAAAGGCCTTTTTCCCTACCATAAATCTACTATATAGTAGGATATTGGTAGGAAAAAAGACCTTTCCGAGAGTAATTCCTACCGTGAATGGAATATAGATGGTTGCCAACGGACTCCTTTCTCACGCACTTCATCATGGTTTCTCTTCGACTGGATTGAAGCTCCACCCCTGCTATTTAAGGATTAAATAGTTATTATTGAAACTCGCCGTTTAAGATATTTCCATCGATAAAACAAGGTCCTTCGACCGCAAGATACAAGCTCGTCAACAGGATATAATATAATATACTCAGACGGGTGATGGATAACCCGACACTGCTTTACTTCCCAGGAAATGTGCGAGCGTGGACTTGCATCATGCCAGAATTAAACTCAAAATTATATTATTTTACAGTATATTATTCATACATAAATATTAAAATATAAACTTTTAAGCAGCGTGCATCACATGTACATCAACCACGTGATACAGTCGGCTAGAAATCGTAAATTTACACTGACACCATTGCACGTGGATAACTTCTGATTAGACATTAATTTAGATAAAGAGTAATGATTAATAGAAATTGCTAATGCAGAACATTGTGGAAATATTAAGCTATATTTGGATAAACACTACATTGAAAAAGTCGTTTTTGGCCATTTTAGAATGGCTTCACAGCTAAGTATTGTGCACAAATATGCATTCTGTCATATTAGGGACATACTGTAGTTAATGACAAGAAATTTTGTCGCTTATTCTTTACCGGCACCTCGGAAAACTTCGAATAATCATTCAAAAATGAATGCACTCCACACATTTCTGGCCTATCTTGGCCTTTTTTCCCTCCTTTTACTCCCATATCTCGTGGAGCCGCGTACACACACACACAACACAAACGCAGATGTGAGTAGATTTGGGCTTGCTATGATGAACGTTCTTTTTTTTTCAACTGATTAGTTTGTAGCATGGCCATAAAAATCATCTAAGCTGTAAATTCGCCTAAATTGAAGAGTCAAAGAAAACCTTATTTTTAGAAAAACACCCCTAATTGGGATTGGATCCCGGTTTGCTAGATTAGATTCAGCTCCACTATTTGCGCCATTTAGCAATGGATAATACAATTGCTTTAAAGCTAACGAATGATGCATATTATGTTACAAACGACCTTATAAAATTGTTTATATTTACAGAGTTAGTAACTTTGGATTGATGTTTTGTGTTCGAGCAAATGTATGGGGGTTATTCTAACGAAAGAGCTACATTAATTCGTACAACTTCCCTTCGACTCATTACTTCTAACTATTGACAATAAGTTGAAAGTGTTCTCAATGTTTACTGTGCTCCGTATTTCTGTTTAAAATCTCAAGTGCTAAAGTCAACCATTCCACGTAAATACTGATAAACGAAATTATGAGCTTTAGATTAAAGTTTTGTATTTATTAATAGGCTCTAGAGCTAGAATTGGTGGACGTTAAACTATTTATACCAAGGAAACAAGACTAAGATATTTTTACTCTAGTATTTAGATAAAGTATTGTAACAATGAAAATTTTAAACCTTGAATTTATTATTTATCTTGAATTTTCATGTGCTTCTGAATGCCCAAATATTGGGGTCCGTCCATCCGTCCGTTTGTCTGTAACCAAAACCACAGTCAAAACGGTTTTATGAGTTTCGTTCAAACTTCATATCTATATAGGCTAGGTTCGTACCTAGGGTGAGTATAGCCCTAAAATAACAGGATAGTTAGTTAACTAATGACTTGTTTTTAAGAGATATAGAAATTTTGTTCTAAATTTGTATTTGTAAAGTATTTCATATGGTTATAAAAATTACGTTTTATTTCAAGTGAAAAGAGATTTTTAGGGGTAATTTAGTCATGGATGATTTATAAAAACATGGTTCCTAATTTCAATAAATTATACACGATTGTTTCGTAAGATTATTTTTTTTTAAGAGATGAGCAAGCCCCAATATGTAAATGAATATGAATGAACAGCTTATAGGAGCTAAGTGCAACTCGACAGGTTTACAGGTATCTTATTACGAAGTTTTTCAATCTGTGATGTGTGAGTGTAATGTAAAATGTTCTACCTATTGCAATGCTGGAGTATATTCCATTCACGGTAGGAATTACTCTCTGAAAGGTCTTTTTTCTTACCAATATCCTACTATATAGTAGATTTATGGTAGGGAAAAAGGCCTTTCAGAAGTCAATTCCTACGGTGAATGGATTATACCTAAAGATATTGCCGTTAAGACTTAAACAATAAAAACCTAAACATTATACATGGAATATAACTTTTTTTATTTACATATCTTGTAGAAGCATTTCTTAAAGAATCGTAATTTACCTTTAAGTGAGGAATATCTTGGCGTTCTAATACTTTATTTTTTCACATCCGTTACTGTTTCCAGCCTGTGGTCTGGGTCAGATATTAATTCAAACCATAAATTTTCCACTACCGCCTTGCTAGGCCTGTCGTTTCATATGCTTTATTTTATTATTATTATTATTATTATTATTAGCACCGCGTCTTACTACCCGTTCGGGTTGTACGCACTTACGCTAATGTGTAATGGTAGGGTGATTGTGAGATGAAATGGAGGACCTACAGTTTAACGTGGAATCCGAACCACGGTGGAGGCCTGGCATTCCCCACATTCACAAGATGTCTTGTCAGAGGTGAATGAAGGGTTTGGTAATCAGATAAATCTGTGCCGGGACCGAGGATTGAACCCCGGCCGCCAGCACAGAAGTCTGACACCTTACCCCTCATATGCTGTATAATCTTAAGACTAAGACCGGCACAAAATCCAGTGCCCGGTCAGTAATTTATCTATGTGAAAGGATAAACCTACATTTCACCAATGATAAAATTTTCGACCCTTTCGGGAATAAAACCCGGCACCCTTAACTTAGGATAGTTCTGATTGTAGATGATTGAATAATTTGAGGATGGTGTATCCATCTCATCAATATATCATTCATCAAATAATTTCTTAAGTAACTTACTTTATTTTCAAACATTCAAAATTTCTTCTAGTCATCTTAGGTCAGAAACAAGGTTTCACAATCATAAAGAACAACCAGTTACCCGCCTCGGTGGCGTAGTTGGCTAACGCGCTTGTCGTGTTGAGCTCGACCGCCGAGGACGGGTAGATAGAGGTTCGAATCTCGGTCGGGTGAACTGAGGGTGGTTTTTCCTAAATGGTTTTCCACTCTACCTCCACGCAAATGCGGGTTCACTTCCTCTAATTCAACCTTCCCAATTCCTATTCCATTAGCGTGATTAGTACTTAAAGCGCATAGCCCGAACGGGTAGTAAGACGCGGTGCTGAATAAAAAAAAACAGTTAAATTTTTTTTGTGATTAATTTAATATCACGAGTCAAATTTTGTAGCCTGTTAAAGTATTTCTGCAATATTTGTTTAGCTTTATCATTTTTTTTTATAAATATGCCACACTGTTGAAGGCAGTTTGTTATTGTACTTGCATGTATTAAAACATAATATTGGCCCTAGAATATAAATGTGTGGTATGCCAAAATGAATTATATTATTCATTATATTAGATAGTATTAATTTTAACAATTATTTTATCTTCAGCTAGATTTGGGAGTCATTTATTAATTATTCCCTTGAAACCAATGATATAGCTATAATATGTATTTCCCTAACGTTTCAAACGCTTTCGCCGCTATTATATATATATAAAGCTTTCACATATATATATAATTGCAATATGTTTGCATTCTCTAATACGCCATTAGTTCAGGCCTGTATTATTTTAAAGTCTGACCCGCCTCGGTGGCGTAGTTGGCTAACGTGCTAGTCGTGTTGAGCTCGACTGCCGAGGACGGGGAGATCAAGGTTCGAATCTCGCTCAGGTGAACTGGGGGTGGTTTTTCCTAAGTGGATTTCCACTCTCCCTCCACGCAAATGCGGGTTCACTTCATCTAATTCAAACTTCCCAATTCCTAATCCATAAGCTTAATTAGTACTTAAAGCTTATACACCGAACGGATAGTAAGACGCGGTGCTAAATAGTAGTAGTTTTAAAGTCTGTAATGTTTTCCTTCAATTTATACAGTTTTTTTTAATACTTAACCAAACCTATTAGCAATACTTTTTATGTTTTAATGTTGTTACTTATGTATATTAATTAATTATTTAATCATATTCCCCAATATTTCATTTAATTTGTACTATATTTTTCGTATATTAGCAATCACTTTATTTAGTTCAGTTTTTTACTATAATTGTTTCCCCTTAAAGTTAATTTAGTAAAAAACTCAATTACTCTGATGGTCTAATTTGCCTTTGTTTTGGTAATTTGACCATGTTTGAAAGCTGATGACTAGGGCTTAGTTTACACTATATTTTACTTAATATATTCAACGATTAATCAATAAAAAAAATAAAAAAAATAAACATGTATAGATGGGAAATCACAAAAAAAACTACTCATAATTGGCAAACAAAAATAATAACGCCATTGAAATAAATTTTACCAAGGAAAAACGTGCACTTTTAGGAATAAAGAGGCCATAGAAAATGTATAAACCAAATATCTCTAATCTTTAAATCGTTTATTTTATTATAGTTTCTTTGTTGCGTCTGTATGTTAGCCTAAAATGTTTATAGCAATGTTATTCTTTTTTTAATTCGACGAGTTTTTTAATCCTATTGCCTTACACAGGTGTATCACTTTTGTGTGATTTTAATTTAGTTTTTCCGTACCCATTTGTATTTTTTTTTCCGCTTGATGTTTTTATTTAAACTATTTTCCCTTCTCTTTTCCTAGTTAGTTCTTGTCGAGCAACAGGAAAATAAAAAGTAACAGAAAAACCTTCTTAACACAGAAATGACCCCCTAAAAAATAATTATAAAATTAATATTTACGAGGTTTTTGCGTGACGTTTTATCAAGGATTTTTAACTACGATAAATTTAAACCTGCATTAGAGGATGAGTATATAGTATACGGAGTCATCCTCCTGGTAGGCTAGATAGCTAGTGAGAGGGAGGGAGGGAGGCCCAGGTTCGAATCTCAGCTGTTAGAACTAGGGAAGGCTTTCCAAATAAGGTTTTATCTCTGTAGTTTTATCACCAACACCAATACGCCCACATGACAATGCGTGTGCATTTACTCATAAGTTGCGCCTTAATTCTATTCCTGTTAGCTTATTTAGTCCGTTCACCGTAGGATTTGTTTTCTGAAAGGTCCTTTTCCCTACCATAAATCTATTATATAGTAGGATATTGGTAGGAAAAAAAGACCTTTCAGAGAGTAACTCCTACCGTGAATGGAGTATACTTAAGGTGCGGCAGAAGGATGCATGAGTAATTTACAGTTTTTATAGCATTACATTTGTTTGGCCAAAATTAATCAAATATTTCTCCAGTATCAACATAGTTTAGTTTTCTGCACATACTAATATCAACATATCTTGAATATCTGTCAAGGGTGTCCTGGAATTTTGTCAACACTTTTTCTCTTTATTTAAAATGTTTTGACAACATTCCAGGACACCCTTGACAGATATTCGAGATATGTTTATATTGGTATGTGAAGAAAACTAAACTCTATGTTGCTACTGGAGAAATATTTGATTAATTTTTGCCAACAAATTTATATTCTATAAAAACTGAAAAATACTTGTAGTCCTTTCTGCCGCACCTTAACAGACTTGGTATTGATACACCGCACATATTTTCTCGCTCTTTTATCTAAATTATTCTATAGCTCGTAAGATATGTGAAATGAATTAAACCACAATGTTATAGAAACATGGAAAAAAAAAAAACATCGCATTTTCCCAAAGAGAATACATGAAATAATAGAACACACCAAAACACCTAATTTGTTCTGTGCATTTTCAACTTCACAATTTCCAAAGATTTATTTATTTTTAAAATATTTACTTATAGATCAGAAAATATTGATTTAATAAATTATTCCTTTAGATAAAGTCGTTTATTTTTAAGATTCATACAACTTTTTAATTTTAATTTAGTTAGTATATCAAAGATTAGCGGAAATATTAACAAAATTGGAAATTTATGCTTATGTAAACTACCCTCAAAGCCATTTTAAAAATGAGATTTTGTTTGTAATGTTTAATTGTTCTGGTAAACATTGACTGAATACTAACTTTAATCAAAATAATAAAAGCCTATTTTGGGAAACCTGATGTAACCTGCCCTTAATTTTAGGGTTAGATAATTTTTTTTAAAAATCCTCTGGGGAACCTTATAAAATCCCTAGATACTAGTTTTAGGCTGAACGATTAATTGGCTTAGGATCTAGCCCGAGTAACAGATAACGTTGCAAAAAAAAAACATTTTTTCGGGTTCAGCATGTCAAGAATCGTTGACATTCTTCAAAATTCTAAAATTTTTTTTAAAGATCAAAATTAATTCCCTCCCCGAGGGGTTGTGGGAAAGTAAAACCCGACAGATTAAAATCTTTAAATTAATAATGTGTTTTATTATTTTTTGCTACCTACTTTGAAACAAGCCCCCTAGAACATGAACAGGATACTTTTTTTTTTTAATATTACCAACAACGANCCCCCCCCCCCCTCAAGACCCCCGTTTTAATGTATGGTCATTGTAACATTCAAGTAGAAAACGTTACAAGTTTACAAGTTAATATCATACAAGGATGTGTGTTTTAATTTTAATAAAAGCTTGGGTTGTTTATTTATTTTATTTTTTAAATAAAGTAGGAGTAGGTAGAGGTTGAAAAATGACGCAGAGAAACTGTTGCTCTACAACATGGTTTGGTAAATCCCTGCAAATGGGAGTGAGGCCTAAACCCCCTAAGGGGTGATTCTCGTAGCGTTAAAAGGAAGGGGGTGAGTTGGGTCGGTCGAAGGTTATAGTGTCAATACCAGGGACAAAAATACCCCTGGGGGCTGTTATTTCTGTCCCCATTTTACACCCTCGTCCACAGATGAACGGTGCAGGTTACTTTTTTATTTTCTGTTGGAAGATAATTATTTTTTTTGTTTTTGTTTTTTTTATAATCCAGAAATATGGTTTTTTAAAGAAAAAAACTAGCTTCTCTGGAAGAGTAGAAAATAATCCAGAGATCCCTAAGAAGGGTTGTCTGGATGAAAATTGAAATAAAAATATTCCGGTAGAAACAAACTTATAAAAAATACAAACCTATTTTTCTATGCAAACTTTGATAACATTTTACTTTATTACTAGGGTAGTATTTGATATTATGCATTGTTACCAAATATCGAACGTGAAAAATTAAGATTGTTCATCATAGCAGGCCCAACTCAGCCTCCAGCTCGCGTGAGGTTTTGAAATAAAAGGGAAAATAAAACACCTACGATATGCCAGAAATGTGTGCAGCGCATTCGTATTTGAATGATTACTCGAAATTTCCCGCGGTGACGTTGGGGAACAGAGCGATAAGTTTCTTGTTAATAGCTACAGTTCACCCCTATTGTGACAGAATGAAGATTTGTGTATAGTGCTTATCTGTGAAGACATTCTAAAATGGTCAAAAACGGCTTCTTCGATATATTTTTTTATAAAATATTATTTAATATTTCAAAAATGTACATCTGAAACTTCTATTAACTATTTATCACCATTAATGTTAAATCAGAAATGATCGATGGGAAATAGTGTTAGGTGTAAATTAAAGATTTCTAGCCGACTGTATCTCAGAGTTGATGGGCATATGATGCACGCTCTTAATAATATCGGCATGGTTTGACATATGAATATAAGAACATTGTTTTAATAACTTTAATGATGTAAGACGCGCTTCAATTACCAAATGACTTAAGTCATTACTTATTATTATTATTATTTTTGGCACCGCATCTTACTTCCCATTCGGGTTATACGCACTTACGCTAATGTGTAATGGTAGGGTGATTGTGAGATGAAATGGAGGACCTACAGTATAATGTGGAATCCGAACCACGGTGGAGGCCTGGCATTCCCCACATTAACAAGATGTCTTGTCAGAGGTGAAGGAAGGGTTTGGTAATCAGATAAATCTGTGCCGGGACCGAGGATTGAACCCCGGCCAACAGCACAGAAGTTTGATACCTTACCCCTAGACCGCCAGGTCACCCTTAAGTCATTAATCTTGTGTTAGCCTGCGTTGCGGTCAGGGCTACTGAGGGTGGTTTTTCCTTAATGGTTTCCCACTCTCCTTCCACGAAAATGCCAGCAAAACACCTCTAAAATGCTTCCTTCTTCATCCCTACCCCATTTTAGTAAATTAATTACCATACATATAGGCATAAAACCTGAAGAGGTAGTAAGTAAGATGAAGTGGTAAAAAAAAAATTCTTTATATCAAAATTGGACTTGGTATTCATGTGTTGATTGAATGAACCCTAGTTACAAGCAATTATTCTTCAATTTAAAATATATTTTATTATATTATCATCTAATTTTTTTTTTGCACCGCGTCTTACTATCCGTTCGGGTTATACGTCGATATGATTAATTACCTAAGATTCCCACACCAATGGACAGATGGTCCAAGGCATAAAGCTAATAAAACATTGGTTTTCCCCTCCTCTCTCCAAACTAATGTAGAAGCGTTTCCTCCATTCAATCTTCCTTATCATTAAAGCTACAGTAGCCCTACGACTTCTTTGGTGCCGACTGACAGCTGACGGCTTTGAAAAGTAACCAGACCAAATTATGTATCCCTACGCCGAACCATATGATCTGCAAAAACATGTGTTTAGCAGCATTCACTTCTGATAGTCAAAATTTAGGTATATACCTAAATTTTGACTGTCAGAAGTCAGCTGTGAGCTGTCAGTCAGCACCACTTTACTACACGTCCAGGATGTGAACATTTTGATTGTTATAGTTAGGCAGGAATGAAGAATCTAGAGTTGAGTAGAAATGCATCCGGATTTGCGTTTAGTGAGCGTGATAAGCCACATAAGGAAAACATACTCAGTACACCCAGCCTGTATTCGAATCCTGAGTTATCTGTAACTGAAAAACCAGATCATCCTGTCCATGTGAATAAATGATGTGAACTCCTACATGTTTGATTAAACCTTTAATATAAAATTGTGTTAAACATGAAAACTAAAAACAAATATTAATCAGATTTAAATAACCAAGAGTTAACATTTAAAATAGCCATGTTTGAAGCTAAAAATTCTGAATTTAGAAAATATATTAAAAAAAGATATCTTTATTATTTAAAAAAAAAAGTACATTTGAGGTTTCCTATATGTCGGCTAGAGTAAATATTCCCATTTGAATCAAATTTCAATTTTAGGTCCACACACAAATTTTGTCATATTTTACGAGCAATGTTCCATATTGCACTATAAAAATGTTTAAATCCAATCTGGTTTCGTATAGTGCTAAAAAGAAGCCATAAATTTGAAACAGCCATTCCCAAATGTTCAGTATCAGAACCATAAAATTAACTGAATCGCCTAAAGCACAACAGACATAGCGTACACATTATTTCGAGATTACAAAAATAACCGTTGTTTTAAAAGTGCGTATGTAGGAAGGGGAAGACCTTTTTTTGGATTTTTGGTAGTTCTCCTTTCTGCATATTGAGATACTCTAAAGATAAGCGCTCTGAAATTAAAAAAAAAAGTTTTGTTTAAAATAAATACCAATCAAGTTACGGGACATAGTAAAGTGAAATGTACCATTAATATACAGAGTGGTACACATTCCATGTAATTCCCAATTAGGGTTTACTAAAATTGGCATATATATATATATATCACCGCGTCTTACTACCCGTTCGGGCTATAATTTTGTTTACCATTAATTATGGTATGTTCTGCTGCCATACTCCAAGATGTCAACGTCCGCATGCCTAGCTCCTATGCAACCTGTTGTACACGCATGCTCTAACAGCTTTGCTCTCCCGGTGTGGCAGGAAATCTTTAGACTAGGAAATTTGTAGGTAGTGGTTCTTTGTCAATGCCGCCCATTTTGTTTTGTTTTTAATTTCTTTGTCAACATCACTTTTTTTCAAACCTGATTCCCTGTCTCATCAGAAGGTCAGTCTAACACGATAGTGATGCCATGGCTCACGGGTGTCTATATAATTTTAAAACATGAAGCAATTATTTTTTTGACAAGGACTCTCCAAATCTTACTCAACTGATGTTTGTATTTCGATTTTTTTTTTAAAGCACCCTATTCAACAAAATGGTCCACAAGAAAGTGTAAGTGTTGTGTTTGTTAAAATAACTAGTTCCGACACCGATGAGAATCGTAATAAAAATGAAAAGTACTTAAATTTTTAACAAAATAGAAAAGTCAAATAGAAATAAACCTCGACAGAAAAGAAATGACAAAGCGATACGTATATGTGAAGGGAGTGATGATAGTAAAAAAAAAGTTGAGAGTTTAGTGTCACACACTCAAACAAAATGTCTTCGGTGGTCTGACCGTACGTGACTTTTTCAGTTCTACCGCCCCTCCCCTCTCTCCTTTTACCAAACTTGGGGGGGGGGGCGAGGGGGGAGGGTTGAAATCCAAACGGATTCCTCTTTCTTAAGGCTGCGTCTATTAATTTTGATTATTTTTTTTAATTTTAGCGTTTACATTGAATTTGTGTTTGATGGACATATTAATGCGATTTCTTAAGCTTACAATTTATTTATTTATAACCATTATTTTTGGAAAATTTCCAAGTTATTCCCATGGTTAATCAACAACCATAACGTTTTTACTGAAATTTTTCTGACAAAGCATTAACACTACAATATTTGCGTGGAGTATTTTTATGTGAGAGTGAAAAAAAAATCGTGGAAGGTCCCTAACAATATATTTTTTTTAGAACTATGAAATTATAATTTCAGAAAGTAGAGTCTTTTTGTCCCACAAAATATACCTTTTAACCTAAACCTCCCCTACCCCCTCCACACACACACACACACATTTAACCATAGTTGTTTGGTTACAGCTAGTGTTTTATAGTTTCAAAATAAGTTATTCACAAATTTCATTAAGAAAAAAAGATAATTATTCAATTATATCTCTTATTTCTTTCCCTTACGTAAAACGTAGTTGAAAAATATGACTCCTGGACAAGGAAATCGAAGCTTTGACCTCTGATTTGAGTACTAACGGTCATTCAAATACATGTCTAGGCATCGTCCCAATGTTCATCGCAGAATTTGCCTTAAATTAAGAATGAAGAAATACCTTGAAAAAGGAAAGGTACCTGAATAACTCAGAGTTAGAACAGTGGCACAAATTCAAAGGTTTTGGGTTCGATTCTCGTGTTTAGGTGTCATCTTCCAACTAAATTTAATTTAATTATAAGATTTATTCAATTATGGATATCTGTAACCAAAGCTAGTTTTAAACGTTATATAGTCCCAATTGTTTGGATCTTTAAACATTTGAAAATTTATTAAAGAAAAAAGTTTCTTAAAGTTATATAAAAGGAACAACTGCCTTAAATAAACACAAACTAATTGCTTTCTTTCAAACACACGCACGTCTAAATCTGATGTTCAAAAACAGTTCCATCTGGCCGTGGAAAAAAGGCGAGGAGTTTTATTTCAAGATGGCGGACCAAAAAACATTTTATGGATGTCCTTGGAACGATCGTAAATTTCGTGTTCGTTCTACTTTTTTTTCTCTCCCC
>CABFVX010000194.1:342420-401281 GCA_902151425.1 Timema shepardi | reverse complement strand
TGTTTGAGAGGGGGTGTTGTGTATAATAAACGAACATTCTCTTAACTAGGCCTGTAACAGCAAACACGAGTTTAGTAACTATTCTATTTTAAGATTTGTGAAGTCACTCCTCTGATGACGTCACCAAAGCGTCTTGTGCAACGTCTTTGTCAGTTCCGGTCTATATCTCGAGTGGCGAGCATCTGCTCTTTGTTCTTTAATTGTTTATTATTCTTTCATAAATAAAACTAACAAAAACTTAATTTAGTACAACATACAAACTATTAATATAAAAAAATATAAATAATTCATTTTCTTTTGAAATCTGCCCAAATTATTTATAATTCAAGAAGCTATGTGAACAGGAAATTATTTTATTTTATATTTGTTTGAAAAAACTTTAATAAATAATAAAAAAAGATATAATTTTCGAAAACAATTTTTTTTTTCAAATTACTATATAAAACACTTTATTATATGTGTATTTTCAATTGAAAAAATGAAAATATATTAAATGATCTAAAACTGGTTTAATGGGGCCATGCCAGCTACTTACCATGTTGGGAACAAAAGGAAATAGTGAAGAACCCTTAGATTTGTTTGCGGTCACTCAAAGTTAAATGCATCTTCCTAAGCTCTTATCCTAAAGAGTAAAACAAGAAAACCCTACACACTGTACAATCATTTCTCAATAATATGAACTCATCAGTGCTTACTGCCAAGCGCTCATTGATACGTTTATAATCCATCTTGGAAAATAAAATATATCCTACTACTACTAAAATTTATAAGTAAAAGTGAGAAACTCTATGGACGGAAAAAATAATCTTTCTTAACCTAAAAGTATGTACATATTCCGATTCTGGTTCTTAAGCAATTTACTTTTTTGGGTTCCTATCAGGTTTCTTATAAACAGCTGTAAATTTCGGTTCCGTTTCCAGTTTGACTCACTGGTTACAATAAGTACCTACTTAAAGGCTCAAGTTCAGCAAACTTAAATTTTGTGGCTATTATTAAACATGGCTGGGGAAACCTGGAAAAATCAAAGAGTTTCTGCCAAGGAAATGGAAGGGAATTTAATTAACATAAGGTAAATTCAGAGAATTTAAATACTTGGCTTAAAACACATTAATTTTCCACCGAGTACTAAAACAAAGGAGAGAGATTTTGTTTGTTGCCTGTCAGCAAAATAAATTGCCTGGATAATATGGTCATCTCAACAAGATGGTTGTACGCTGTTAGGTTTGTACAGGGGACTACAGCATTCACACAATACACAAATAATACCAGAAACATTAAACACTGGTAAAATAACATAAAAATGTTAATGTTTGCTAGCTTTTAGCATTTTTATTAAAAATTTGATCACTTAAATACACGTAAATACCGTCGATTACCAAGGAAAACAAAAAAAAAATCTTTTTTTTTTGTAAAAGTTTGGTAAAAGCACCAATATTTCAGAACTTGACTAGCGCTGCACTAACCACGTGGTAAAAATGTTATCTCTGAAGTTAGGGGTGAAGGAAAGTGAGAGGGATGAATATATGATGAGAATCTGTGTTATCACACTCCACCCCACTTCCATAAATATACTTTTCCAAGGTACAACTGATTTGGGTGTATGGACAAATTATGATCACGCATTTGAGTGTAACTGAATTGAAAACTGGACTCAACCTGAAACCATAAACTTTGCTTTAGCTGACAATAATAATTACTGATGACATCATTTATATTCTTGAAGCAACATTTATAGTTTTAAATTTCAGAATTTTACTTAGCCTTCATGCGCCTTTATTGCGATTATTCTTTGGGAACACTTTTTGTGAAAGTCACTAAAACATAGAAGTATTTGAGTACAATTGCTTTAGTTTTCAATGATGAGTTCCTCTTACTGTAAGTATAGCCATTATAAGCATTACTTGAACACTATTTTGACCAAATATTCCCCACACAAAAGCTCATGCAGAGTTGCACAAACTATTCAGCACTCTTTCCTAATATTCGCAAGACTACTATTAATGCCACAACATTAAAACTAGAATACAATTTTATAATACATTTTAGTTTTTTTAATACTGGTAGTTGTGTTTTAGCTAGTGGTTGTGTTTTTCTTGTGTTTTTGACCAACAAAGTAAATACATTGTAAGCAGGGCCGTACCGAGGGGGATGGAATTTGGGGGTTCAACTCTCCCCACCCCCACCTTCTTAAAATAATGAGTGACTTGCAGAATGCATTAAATTGTTTGAGTATGTCGACAAGCAGAATGGATCATTATATAATTAAATATCTCCAAAACTTAGGTGATAGTTTTTGATAAGGACGGATTGGGGAAATGATTGTCAGCTTAGTATAAATGGAAAACTCTTAGAACAAGTGAATGAGTTTTGTATCTGAGCATAATATTTTTCAAAAATGTAAGTATAGATGGGGAAATTGACATATGGGTGAATGCATCTTGGAGAGTAATTGAATGTGTACATAGACTATTTCAAAGAGTGAGGAAGTATTAAAAGAGGAAAAGATGGCAGTACTATATAAAAGTGTGGTAACAACAACATTGTTTTATGGATATATAACATGGGTTTTTAGGTGAAATACAAGAGCAAGTTGAATGCATTTGAAATGGTATATCTAAGGCATGTATGTGGAAAAACTTGTTTGAACAGAGTCATTGGGTGCAGCGAATAGGTGCTGAAGGGGTGCAGCTAGAAAGGGAATACAATAGGAAAATGTGAAAGAGGCGTCTTACGTTGGTTTGGGCATGTTGAGAGGATGGGTGTGGATGAAGGTAAAGTGTTGTAGACAAATGTGTGGAAAAGAGATACATCAAGAGTTTTAAGAATAAAAGCTTGTGTATGACTCGATGTATGGACGTCGTTGAAGTGAAGGAAGTATGCAAGGATAGGGAAGTGTGTAGAAAGTTAGTAAGGATGGATTAAGTACGGAGTTGTTTTTTTGAGCTATATGTATAGTTTCTTGCATACCACCAAAGGGAATGGTGTGGCTAGGTATGTATGTGTGTTGATTTAAAAATATTTCTCCCGTGAAACCTTTATTTTGTGTTTTTAGGTTCGCTTGGAGAGTATTGGCGCAGAAGATATAGTGGACGGCAATCCACGTCTCATCTTAGGGCTCATTTGGACCATCATATTAAGATTTCAAATTCAAGAGATTGAAATTGATGTGGTATGTCTTGTATTTATTTACTAATAAACTCATATTCACAGTTTTGTTAACAATACGGGTAGTATATGTAAATTATCTTATATTTTCATGTTTTGGTGCTCATACAATACAAAGTTGACTTAGTTGTCTTACTGGAAACTTAAATCCTACTTATCTTATTTAATAACCACACTGGTGGTCTTGCAGTTTAAGTTGTCTTTCTTGGAATCACCAGTAAAAGGGATCTAATCTATCCCCTCACAGTTAGGCATGGCTAAACTTTGTAGATCATTAAAGAAAAAATAAGGATGTATTAGCAATACATAACTAATAACATAAGGTAGGTAATTTTATAGGGCATTAGCATTAGCATATTGATTATAGATAGAATCTAGTCACCTCTGAACAGTTTTCATAATCTAAGATGATGAATTTTTATGTAAACTTATATTTTTTCTTAATCTTATCTTTTATCAACAGTGTTAAAATACATAAACACAATAAGTTTTAAAAATAATTGTACTTAATTATATTTAAAAATGGCCTACACAGTAGGGATGTGAAAAAAGTATCAAGTCGTACTTTACTAATATCGATGCTTTCCTTTCGATACTAGTATTTTTTTACCTGATCCTTTCTTTTTATACTTTAGATTAGAGACCAATGGATATTAATGCCAAATTTTTAAAATATGTCTTGTAAATATTGAAAATAAAATTGTAACACCAGCTGACAGCTCGTGAGTCACAGCGTCATAACGAACCTTTTCCTTCTCTCCACTATCCATCTTCTGATAAATTGGCTGCACAGTGAATAGACAAACATATAGACTTTAAATCAACAAATATTTTGATTGTATTAATTATGATTTATCAAAGTGAATAGTGAATGACTACATAGTAATATTCTCAACATTTCACAACTACAACAACAATTTATGTCTTACTTTTGATTTTTCGAATTGTGTGAATAAAATACTGTGTTTATATTCAAATATAATTGTTTAACCCTGTTATTCAATAATAAAAAATTGAGATGTACTTCTGGGCTAGGCCTATCTCAGCCATGGTTTCAGGTGATAGGTATGTGCTATGAATTAATTATGACTATTTGAGCTAAAAATGTAATTAAAAAAATGCGAAGCATAACCTTTGGATGATCTAAAATGTAATTTTTGAATTTTTAAATTAGTGACACACTGTACAATAAAGGTTGCACCACTTGATATTTTTACCCTTAAAATTATGGTTTAGATATGAGATGGTGTGAGTGGTGGGACACTTCTTTCAAAGCTGCCACAGGGGCTGGCTGACTTCACAAGCAGCACTGCTCACACTCTGGTATCAGATCTGTATAGAAAGAAACAATTTCTTTGCTTTCTTTACGTGATTAAATGTTTACTAGAGTGGACTGTGTAACTATCTCTCAATCCTCCATTTTCTGCAACTCTAGCATTCAATCTCTTATATCTCATCATAACTCATAGCTGTTCTTTCATCTTAGTTTATATATACAACCTTATGACTTACCTGAAGGCAGAAAAGTTCAAGTGCTTTGTTTAAGCAGATGAAGCAGGGCAGGGTGTCCATTCTGCGATTGTTTGTCAATAGTCTATCTTGATAGAGAATAAACTGATGAACTCTGAACATTGTTAAAAAAATGGCACCTCCCAGAAGTGAATTATGGAATTTTTAAAAAAAAGTGTATAATGTAAAAGCATCTTGTAAGATTTGTTTTAAAGTATTAAAAACCATTATAATTTTCAGTGTTTAAATAAATATGAAAATACAATTATGATACAAAAGTTGAAATTATTATTACTAGATAAAATATTAAAATTTCAGATTAAAATTTTGATACCAATACTTACTATTATCTTTAAAAAAATATCAACACTAGTACAGTATTGATATCTTTCTACCAATACTTTTAATGCTTACAGTGCCAAGTGATGACAATAAAACACACAAAGGTTTTTTTACACTCAAGATTGATACAATTTTATATATTACTAGTATTATTTAATTGGTATTTATCTATCTATCCAAAGTGACAGCTTTGTTTCACACAATCTAACAGATGGATATATAAAAGTAAACTTAGTAACTTTTACAGCTGTCAAACTGTTAAATACTGTACCGGAAGTACTTAATTTCATGGTCTAACTATTCTAAGCATCCAAATGTTCCATACAAGAAATTACTTGTTTAAAAAATAAATTAAATAATAGTTTTAAAAAAGCTATTAATGAAAAATTGAAAATTATTTTTATCAATAATATGCATTTCATTTTATGGATTTGTATTGGTGTCTTATTTAAAATATAGGGTTAAAAATTAACCTTTTGAAACTGAAATTGAGCTGAACCTACCAGTCAGTAACCAGAAGACTTAGAATAAAATAAATATGTTTCAAGCAACAAAAAATAAGGTGAAACAATGATTTTTTTTGAAATTTGTCACCATTATCCATTTTTTTACTTACAACTTATTTTTTAACCATAATTTATGTTGGGTCACTTTTGTCCCTTTTAATAATATATTCTTATGATAAAACTTAATATATATTTTATAACTAACATAAATGAGTTATATTATTTTAAAGCCAAGCTAAATACATTTCAAAACTACCAATAGCTGCATTTTTGCTATAGCCAGGGGTATCAGGCTGGAGTAAGGGTGGGGAGGTGGATAAGGGGGTATCACCCCCCTCCAATATCGGGGAAAAGCTTGAAAGTTGGGAATTTTACGGAAAGTCGAGATCTTAATTTGCTAAATTCTAAAATTACTGTGTACGGTAGCACACTACTTTCGACTATGAAAGTTATTTACCACAGATTTGTACATACAAATTTTAAATTTTACAACTGTCGATCTCGTCTTTTCAAAAGTTTCAAAATTAATAACTCAACAAACATTGAAAGAAGATTGTATAGAAATATTAGATTATAAAATTGGCTATTAGTGCTCTTTTCACTGCCTACTAGTTTTAAGGCAACTTCTACTAGCCTACTAGATATTAGTATATCCTTAAGAAGGTTAGGTAATGTTATAGATCATTCTATAAAGTTTGGAGCTTTACGAGTCGAAACTTGTTGGTTTTTATACACCCAATGATAGTGAATGTCAAAACAAATAACACGTTTAATTTGAAAAATCAATCATTAACAACTTTAAAAATAAAGTGGTCTAAAACCTCAAATCAAGGCCCAATCATCACCTAAAATTTTACAACTTTACCCTATACCCCCATCCACCCCAGTGCTCTCAAATTTGCTCTTGTTACCAGGTCACCAGAGAATTAAAAAANCTCTTGTTACCAGGTCACCAGAGAATTAAAAAAAAAAAAATTAAAACTTCTAGAGCTGGGAAATTCACTGTCTCACTCCCCACCCTCAATATATATTTTGTGGGCTGCCCCTGGCTATTTGTTGGTTTACGTTAAATTTTGTGTTGACCAATAACACCTGTTCTATTGAATTTGAATTTACCATAAAAATGATTGACTCATTTACAATTTTAACAAAATGTTAAATGTTAATATATTTTTTTAATTACCTTATTTTGTGGGTCTTTGGATTAAAAACATCAAATTTTCTTTATTACAGGCTTGTAGAAATAAAAATCTTCCAGATAATTTAGTTAATTTTGAAGGGAAAGGCAAGGGAAACTATTAGCTAGTTAAGGAATACTTAACTGCTGTCTTATTTTAGGATGAAGAAAACGAAAGCAGTGAGAAGAAATCTGCAAAAGATGCGCTTCTGTTGTGGTGTCAACGGAAAACCAATGGCTACCCTGGAGTCAACATACAAGATTTTACAGGTACCTACAATTTGATTGCATAGCAGGAGTAATTAAATACTAGACCAAGCTCTCCAAACAATTTTCTAGACGATTCTTACTTCCATGATTGTTTCCAGCCAGTGTCCTGGGTCAGTTTTTTATTCAAACCATTTATTTTTCCAATACCAGCTTGCTAGGCTTGTCATGGCTTCATATGCCTTATAATCTAACTTAAGACGAGGGCGGGCACAACATTCAGTCTCTAGCTGTCAAGTTATCAATGTTAAATGGTGAACCCATATTTTCATAAGTGATAAATCTTCAGCCATGCCGGGAATTGAACCAGGGACCCTTAACTCAGTAGGCAGACACGCTACAGGCTGAGCTAAGGACAATATGTCAGACAGTGAAGGTTTAAAATTAATACAAAAAACATTACTTTTAAGTTATTTTACAAGAAAATATAAAATGCCCTTTCTTGCGAACAGAACTAAACACACACACACACTCATACAATTTTTGTGCTGTCACAGAAACAGCATAACCTATCTATGTGATGACTTAATTGTAGTCGGAGAATTTGCATGGTCAAGGAAACTCTTACTCAAAGAACGTTGATGGTAGAGGTCTTGCTAGGAAATGTGAAAATAAATGCAATTCAATCTTTGTAAAAAGCTATCTGCTTTACTAAGTAGGAACTATAAACATAAATAAATATCGGCGTTAATGTTTTATTAGCTCACTCAAACTCTTACTTTTGTGATGTTTCACAAGTTATTAAAAACTGTTTAAAATGCATGATGATATTCACAAATTTGTTGTGTTACTTTGACAAATAATGTTAATTGAAATCACCTTTTATAATTACTTATTCAATTTGAATTAATTTAACTGTTTTAAATTACCCTTTAAATTTCAACAAAGAACGGTAAGAGTTAGTGTAAACCAACATTAACAAGTCTCCCTTGACATTTCCCCCCTAAGCCAGGCACTAAAGAAAAATTATTTATGAATACATTATTTGTGTCAGAGTAAATATTCAACCAGCGTATTCAATGAAACATCTAGATACTGACATATCTGATATTAGTAAATATCTAAATTGAGGAATTATTTTCCAGGTTCATGGAGAAGTGGTCTGGGTTTCAATGCCCTGATTCATGCTCACCGCCCAGACCTGATTGACTTTGAAGCGCTGCAACCTACCAGGCACATCGACAACCTCAACAATGCCTTCGATATTGCCAACAACGAGCTTGGCATTCCGAGACTATTGGATGCAGAAGGTCAGCTTTAACAGTATATACTTTATTGTATTAGATCTCTGTTTTAAAATTCAGCATGAAATATATTTTTAAGCTTAAATATAAGCCAGTTATAGAGAATTATCATAGTGTATAGAGATGAGAAAGTGTGGATACTCTTAGTTTATGTGGGTCATCTGCTTGAAGTGCTCTCAACGAATTTGCCGGCCGGAAAATGAGCAATACCATAATGTAGAATAGCAAAGCGCAGTTAATTAGATAGGTTACATTAAATTACTTTGTTATTAGTAGGCTAAATATAGTTTAACCACAGAAAATACTAAACACATTATTTTAAACTGACAGTTTTATTAATAACATAACTTAATAAAATATTTCTTTAATCTATCTTAATACAAGCAATTTTACTCCCACATTTATTTGTAACTTATGGTAATAATAATAGCAAGCTACTAATAATATTGACAGTCATGAATTTCAGTAATGTCTTAAAAATGTATTATTATTTTTATAATTACTATACATATCTAAATTATTTAATGTAGCATCAATTAAATTGGTATTTCTTTATTTGTTGAACCCTCATATGTATTGTTGTCTTCTTACAACAGCTACATTCAAGCATAAGTGTAATGTTATAAGAAGTCCTTATGTTGTTTTTTGCATTAAGTTTTATAAACTACATATTATATTATATTTTTTATCTTTGTTTCAAAACAATACTTTAAATTTTATTTCACATTATACTATAATGTATTAATTTTTTTCATCTTCGTTAATATAGCTGTTAAATTGAGGCTTGTACTATTCTGCTCAGGTTTATTATTTAATGTTGTTATGAATCGCTTTGTAAAATTTCAATTACTAAACAACCAATTTCCATAAACACGTTATAATAATTACAAATTTGGCATATATGATTTAAAAAATACAGATTTGAATTCACATATAAATTGTAGTCTTAAGAATCGGTAAGGTAACCTTTGATAACTTCCGGACTGATTTAGCATGTTTTGCAACACTCATCTGATTTCTTTTACAGCTGGCTTACTCTATTTTGGAATATCAGATGTTCATTTTTTAGAAGTATTCCTTTGTTATATATCTTTACTAAATAGTTTGACAGGTTAGGAAAAATTTGTAGAATAGAACTGGGTTTCAAACACCAATTTGATCGAGGAAGTTTAATCCTTTCTGCATTGATTAAAAAATTATCACATCTTACAAGAAAATCTTCAGAAAAATGTAAATCACAAACTTGAGATTTTGATTTTGTCAATCTCTTCTTGGAATTGTCCGCTTCCACTTTGCAAACTCACGTTTGTTTTGAGGAGTTTGAAAATAATTTATTTTGCCGCTTGAAGCCTTGTCATAGCCTGATTTCTATCCCGGTTTAAAACATGTTATAATGATTGAAGCATATATTATGTACTAAAAGAATATATTACTTACACAGACTGAATACCTAGTTATTAAAATAATAGCAAAAAGAACCATCATGGATTTAAAAAACAGAGGTTTCAAACACAAAACACAACAAATGAATGTATAACAAACAAAATAACACAACACACTCACTTTTATACACTATGCCGGTACTGAAAGAATACAATACCCGGCCACTTCGATTACAGCGCTCAAGTTTCTCGAACCCACCACAGCGCCTCTCTTTGCAACAGCAAGTATCCACACTTTCTCATTTCTATATGCTTTGGTATTAGCCTACTTACTACTCAAAATAATTAGATTTACAAGACATGCAGTTGCATTTGACTTTATTGTTTCAAATCATTCTAAGCAGTAGACTCATGATTATCTGCGCTAATTAAGTGAAAAGTGACTGTGACTAGTCTAAAAATATATGCTATAAATCCATTGATATTAATGCCAAAAACAACTACTATATGTATGAATTATGTTTAGTTTGAGAAAATCTAGTTTAAAAATGAACAACACTTTTTTTTTCTAAAGAATATATTTACCTTAATTAGTTACAAAAGTCTATAAAAACTCATAAAAAAAACTACTCTCTATGGTCAAAATATTGAACCACAGTACTGTAGTGGTGGTCAAATAGATTTAGGCTTCACTAGATCACATATTTATTTAATTTGAACACATAACTTGTAATAATCATGTCTAAGAATAAAATTTATCGGCTGTGTTAAGATATTAAATTCTCAATTACACAGTTTATATTAAAATTGGATAAACCACACACAGATAATCAGTAGCTTAATTTGTTTTGCCATTTTTGAGTTTACAAAGCAATTTTTTTAATGTAGGAAGTTAAATAAAAGGTTGACATACACATTTCGAGATATAATTCGAGTTGGGTTGAATCCACTATTTTATGAATTTTAATCTCCACTATACCTTCGAGTCTTGTATCTCCTTAACCCAAACCTTGGAAAAAATTATGAACCTAAGAGGAAATATAAATATAATATTATTATTGTTATTATCACTGCGTCTTGTTACGTTCCTTTTTTGGAACACAACCTCTAAATAATAAATGATTTATAGTAATTTATTGATAGTCTATCTATGTAAATGTTTTATTTCATTTCAAGAACAAATGCTCATATACACACACTTAACACATTTTACATATTGTTGCTTTCATTCTTAAACAACCTCCCAATTTGCTCGGCCCAGCCCTACTAAAAACTTCGTTGGACCGCTATTGACTCGTCATTATAGCCCTACCCTTCCTCACCATGTTTGAATTTGCACCAATGGGAACATGGCAAATTCAAACTGTTAAGAAGGTACTTGAAGCTTTTTTGTTTCCCCTTCCTGACGGTTAGGACGCCCACTCAATTCCTCATCTGGTTGACCCCACCTTCCCCCCAGGAAAGGGAGACACATTAATGGTCGTTTCCTATTCTTTTATTTACCTTATAGATAATTTGTCGTTATCAGTCTTACTACCCGTTTGGGTTATACGCACTTACGCTAATGTGTAATGGTAGGGTGGTTGTGAGATGAAATGGAGGACCTACAGTTTAACGTGGAATCCGAACCACGGTGGAGGCATGGCATTCCCCACATTCACAAGATTTCTTGTCATAGGTGAAGGAAGGGTTTGGTAATCAGATAAATCTGTGCCGGGACCGAGGATTGAACCCAGGCCGCCAGCACAGAAGTCTGACAGCTTACCCCTAGACCGCCAGGTCACCGACAATATAAATATAATAGAAAATACAAATAGTAATAAATGTTAACACTAGGGGTGTGCGAAGCCAGTTTTTTCAGTTCGAAGCGAAGTCGAAGCGAATATTCAAGAATATTCTCGAAGTCGAATCGAAGTTCGAATAAAATTTAAACAACTAATAATAGCTCTTAAAACAAGCTATTTTTTAAAAAAAACTGGATGTTTTTAGCCTTAATATATTTATATTTAGTTCAAATGCTATTAAATTGATATATTTTATCTAACTTTAATAAAACCTCACAATTTAGCCTAATTATGTAGTAATACACAATAAGACAATAACCTTTTTAGAAAAAAATATGTAGGCCTACTAAAAAGACATTTACTTGGGCACGTAAATAGACAATTATATTTTATAAAAAACATAGGTATATACTATATTAGGTTAAGTTATATGCTAAGAAAATATTTACACAGTCCTGTGACATTGTGCAATAATATTATCCTACATTTGATTTGCAATTTAACTTTAAAAAATATTCACTTCAGGGCAGATTATGTTATAACTTATTTTAAAAAACGTGTATTAAGAATTAAGAAAAATTATATCAACATCAAACAGTTTTTATAAGTTAAAATAAAAACAAACATTGTAAGAAATTATCCACACAGGCAGTTAGAAGTGTTACTTTCTCTTCAAGTTATTTTGAAAGAATGTTAATTCCTCGACATGAATAGGAGTTAACGTTTCACACCTGGCAGTTACAATGTTTCCTGAACTAGAAAAGACCCTTTCACTGCACACACTTGTAGCAGGTATTCCCAGGTATTTGAGGGCTAACTTGGAGACATTAGGATATTTCCGAGAACCCTCTTCCCTCCACCAGATATAGGGGTTTGTTGATCTGGGCACTCGTGGCGGATGGACTACGACTGTAATGTCCCACAATTGCTTTTGCCTTTGTCAAAAGCGTAAAAACCCCAGAACATTCTGCTTTGGCATCATGGATAGCTAATTGTAGGGAATGGGCAAAACATGGAATGGAAATAAACAGGGAATTAACTGCAGAACGAACATTTGTAGCATTATCGCTGACACAATATATTGGAAGTTTATCATCATTTAAAGCAATGCCCCATTCACAAACAGCCTGTTGCAATGTAGCTCTGATGTTCACAGCTCTGTGTGATTCATTAAGTAGCACAGTGTTCATTGTAAATGACTTGTACTCAAAGTCTGGTTTTAAATAATGACACGTCAGACTTATGTAACTGTCATGTGCACGTGAGTCCATCCACCTGAGGTAAGCGACAAAGCAAAAAGTTGGGGTAAATCATTAATAAGTGTACTACATGTTTCATTAAGTTGATGAAGCCTTCTTCCTCAACAAACTTGTAGGGCAAGAGACTCATTGCCAACATTTTTGCAATTTGCTTTGTAATTTTGTGTGTTATTGGGTTGGTAGGCTGCATGATTAAACCTTTCTGAAAGGCACCTTGAATTGATGATTGAACCAGTGTGTCTTTTTTAGGAGCTGAAGTAGTTTGTTTTATTGACACTTGCTCTTTTAAATTCATTGAATTGAGATGGATGCGTCTCTAGATGGTTTGAAAGTGTTTTTGTTGTGCTGGAATAGAGGATTTAAAAAATTAAAATCTTGAAATCAAAAATGTAAGTTATATTTTAATCAGATAATAAAAATATTAGGCTTAAATGTATTAAGATCAGTAAATTTGCTTGAATGCTAGAACTATATAAACTTGGGAAATTAAAGAAGTAATTTGTAAAATCCAATATTACTGTTCAATCTAACACATTAAAATAAAACGTAGATAAACTGCAACACATGCTCTAAATAAGCTATCAAAGTTATTTTTATTCCAGTTTTAAATTTTTTAAAAAAGGTAAATCTTTTGGTATTACAGAAAAATATGGATTCTTTTAAAAAGAAAAACGTTTCTAATAGCAATAAGTCACCTGTTGGCGTTTTGTATTTTTTCAGGCATATTTTACACTGGGCAGTTTTCTTAGAAGCTCTCGTGAAAAATACCCATATTTCACTTTTAATTTTCTTTGTTTCGGACATTTTCGTAGGCTTAACCAAAACTATTGATAAATAAATAAGAAACAGAAACAGTCTAATGTTGCCAACATGAGGTCATCAAATTTTCCATCAAGTTTTTGGGTTAATATAAATAAATCATTTAATTGTTTAGTTAAATAAAAAAATTAATTTAAAATTGAAACAAAATTTAATCAGTAAAGGGTAAATATGTTTGCTTATATTCTGTATCAAAATTAATCTTTTCGACTTTCAATCAAGTTTTTAATTTATCTCTTGGCGCATGCGTCATAACATTTTCTGTTGAGTAGAGCAAATACACGTGAAGGTCATTTCATTTCAGAATATTGAAAAAGATTCACTTGAAAAAAATTATGCAAAATTCAAAGCAAAAATATGATTTTAAATTGTATATTGATTTTTTATAAATATTATTTTTATCACGTGAATTTAGGTCATGTGGCGGTGAAGATAGCTGAACGTATTTAATTTGTGAATCGATCAGGCCGTGTAGCATCGAATATAATCGATTATTGAAATTGTGTAACTATCGATATATTCAATATTTCATCAAAACGAACTATTTAAAATTCACAAGTTATTTATTGAGAGAATAAGAAAAAGATACTTACAGGAACATTTTTTTTTAAACAAAAATAGTGTGATCACCATTTATTAAAAGTGGTCACTAATCTCAGTAGAAATATTGTGGAATAATAATAATTATGTCAGTCACAATCAACTAGTCGTTTCATAACCATGGCCTTTTGTGTCAATACATAGATATTAAAAAATATCGAACTAATCGATATTTAACCTATAAATCGATAAGGCCCATCTTTCGTAAAAGTAAACAAATGAAAATAATTTGTATTAGAAGCTTACATATTAGTAAGTATTCTATAATTCAACGTTTATTTTTGTTTTAAATTGTGAATTGTGTGTGGTAAACATGAATATAATCTACTAGAATAATAGCTCAGAATGATTAAAATTGAAAATACTTATATATTTTTTGCCGAAGCTTCGAATTTTTCGAAGTAAATATTTTTTGTCGAAGTCGAAGCCGAAGTTAGTTAATATTCGCTTCGACTTCGAGATTCTCGAAGCTTCGCACACCCTTAGTTAACACTGTCTTATAAACTATTCCTTATATTCAGTTAAGTATTATATTACTGGTCTGGGGCCTTGTTGTTAAGTTCATCCTGTAATTATAATTGGTTATGAACCACCAAATAGGCAATATTAAAATTTTAAAACAAATTTCACTTGAAAAATTTTAAGTTTTTAAAAAAAATTTTTTTAAAGGATTTGTGTTGCTCAGATCCAAAATTTTCCCAAATCTTGAATATCCTTGAATAAGCAAGTCCCATTCCTAAATATAATTTATGTGTGTTAGGGTTATGCAAAGCCAGTTTTTCTATTTGAAGCAAACTCGAATCGAATATATTAAATATTCTCAAAGCCAAATCAAAGTTCAAATACTTTTTGACAATAGTTTGTAATATTTTATTCTAATCTGATAAATATCAAGTTAATATCACAACTTGCAATTTGATAGCTTAAGATTTTTTCAAGAGATTAACTATTTGCAATAGCTTAGAAAGTTACTATAATTATTGATCATAAATTGTGTACTTTAGCTATAAATATTTTTATTTGTGAAGCTTCTTAATAGTCGAAGTTGGAATTTTTTTCAAAGCAAAATTAAAGCTGATATTTTTTTTAGAGCAAGTTGAAGTTACAAAGTTTTGCATCCTTCTTATAATCTGTGCAAAATATCAGAGAACTTCTATGTGTCTGTGTGTTTGTTTTAAACATAAAATCTATTTCAGATGTCGACCAGACCCGACCTGATGAGAAGTCTGTCATTACATATGTGGCCTCATACTATCACACATTTGCTCGCATGAAGAATGAGATGAAAAGTGGCAGGAGGATAGCTAATGTAAGCTGCATAACTTGCATACTACTTAACTCTAACCTGGAATCCTCTAGTTGAACACAACATTATGTAGTTTGTCATTTTCCAACTAAATAAATTCTGATTAATATTCTGGCTCTCTGCCCACATTCTTTTAAATAACTAATTAATATTAGGATTAATTGAAAACATTAAATATACACATATACCAAAGTCGATGGTTACATAAAAAAATCCAATGTATATAAGCTTTGATGCACAGAAACAATCTTTTTTATACACAATATTGTGTAGTCTATTGTATTTAGAAATATTTCCTAATCAATACGGTCATTATAAGTGAATATGAATCACATGAAGCTATGTTCATAAACATAATTAAAAACAAACAAGGAAAAAATGTATTGAACATACCTTAAAAAAAAAATAGCTCGCACAAACTTTCAGCGATACTGAAACAAACTGAATATGATCTACAGAGGAGGGAGGCTACTAGAGGAAAGGGGAGTGTGGAGACAAAACCACCCCGCTAGTTGACTCGTTGGTGTTGCACTCACCTTCACCAAACACCTTTTTTCCTCTCACAACATATCCATCCTCATTATGATGGGGGAAATCCCAATTCATAATGAAAACAATTCGATAGTTAGAAATTTGTTTCGATACAGATTTTCTATGTTATGTTACAGGGATTCACTAATACTTAGATACATAAAGAACTTTGCTATACAAAAGCTCAATATATGGAAGTCCCACTTTAGTATTGTCACTACCCGGTCCCCACCCTAAGGGCAAGTTGTAAAGATGACCTTTGTGCAGGGAGGGATATGAGCGAACAGGAGCGCTGAAAATAGTCATACTTTGAGTTTTTTTGAATTGTATTGTAAACTATAACTACATGATGTGATGTGGTCGGTTTTAAGTGATCAATTTTAAAAAGAGTTGCTAGCCCAAGTCTGTCATTCTATCTTCTTTCTATACATTTCATTGGTGATCTAACTCTATCTCAAACTGGAACAAGAGCATACTATAGTCCTGCCCAGTCGCTACTATCCTAGTTTCAACTTTTCTTATAGTTTAAAAGTGTGTCTTTATTTTAACATTTTAGCTGGCTGTAATAGCAAATTTGTAATATTTTGTTACATTGTTCTGGACTGTTTGGGTTTGGCTGACCTACTCTTGTTAAAACATAAAGAAGGAGCACAGCTTTGCTAGGTTCATTAATATGGCCTAAATGTTACTAGACACTGGTAGTCTATTGATGTGCATTTATTTATAAATGCATTACAAAACACTTAGGTTGACCATAGTACTAAGATTTGCTTTCACAATCACATCCATATAAGTCTTAAATGAATAATTAACAAAATAATCCAGAACTAAGTTGGCAGTGATATTACTTAACTAAAATATCTTGGGATTGATTCCTGGCTGCTAAAATTTACCACATTTAAATTTGGTTTTGAAAAAAATAATTGATATTTTAAGAGCATGTATCATAACAGGCCCAACTTAGCTCCCAGCTCGCGCGAGGTATGGAAGTTAAAGGAAAAATAAGATACCTCAGAGATGTGGACAGTGCATTTGTATTTGATTGCTTACTCGAAATTTTCTACGGTGACAAAGTGGCAAAGTTTCTTGTTAATAAGTACAGTATCTCCATATTAAGAGAGAATGGAGATTTGTGCACAGCGCCATTCTAAAATGGTCAGAAACGGCCTTTTCAATGCAGTTTTTATCCACATACCATATAATATTTCAACAATGTTCAGTATTAGGAACTTCTCTTAACTCTTTGTCTCTATTGTTGTCTAACCAGAAATTATCCACGTGCAATAGTGTTGGTGTAAGTTTACCATTTGTAGCCGACTGTAATGCAGAGTTGAGGGGCATGTGATACATGCTTTTAATTCTAATAGCTGTTGGGTAGATTATTAGAACACACATTCAAATATGCAACTAAATATTTAATCAAATAATCTAAGATGTAAATCTTGCAAATTACTGGACTGTTTATAACAAGGAGATTGGGGTTCAAATCACAAACTGGTGTAGGTACTGGGGGTGGTTTTCGCTAAATGTTTTTCCACTCTCCCTCCCTACAAATGCGGATACACCTACTTTAAATTCACCTTTTCTAATCCCTAACACATTAGTGTAATTAGTACACATGTCTCCAACCCAAACAAGTAGTAAAATATTGTGTTTTTTTTAGGGAGATATGTGATATTATACAGGTAGACAAATATTTGCTTATCTTCCTTTTATAAATGTTGATCGAAATTGAAAAGTTAGCCTATAACAATTTTCTAGGGCATTTAACCTCTTAGCCATTTAACCATTTGATGTCTATAGTCTAAACATTAATTCCTACTGCAATTGATGATTTTCTAAATAATTATTGATTGAGTTTGACCCTTTTATTCAGATTGTTGGACAAATGATGGATGCAGACAAAATGAAGATTCATTATGAACGACTGACAAGTAATCTTCTGGAATGGATTCGTCTGAAAGTTGTGGAGCTGGAAGACCGTGACTTCCCCAACTCACTGGAAGGCATCCAGAAGGATTTGACTCGATTCAAAGACTATCGCACCATTGAGAAGCCTCCAAAGTAGGTTGTCAAATACTACATTATTCCCTTATCACTTCTTATACTTAGATCAAAAGAGTGGTACAAATATGTATTAAATCACTAATGATATAGAATAAATAATTAGTTTATTATTATTATTATTATTAATAATAATAATTTATTGCTTGATCAACCATTTCAGCATACTTGTGAGAATTATAATGAAACAAAATTACATTTGTATAAATGTAATCATATCATTGTCTTGTAGATATACTTAGACTCTCTGAAGAACTCCAAATTTCTATAAGTTCCACTGACAATGACTGTATAAATGTTTTCATACACTTTTATGTAAATAAAACAACTTAATTTTTTCACAGAGATTCCATTTTATGATACTTTTAACATTTTCATAACTAATAACTTTCCATTGCTATTTTCTTATTTTTTATTTAAAGCATACCATAACAAGTTAAACACATAGTAAATGTTCCTTTTAGTTTATATCTGATGACCTGGGCTTATACTCTTATTCTATTTCAGACTAACAACACTATTATCTATATCTTATGTTTGTGTGTATTTCAGATACAAAGAGCGCAGTGAGATTGAAGCCTTGTATTTTCACATCAACACTCATCTCAAGTCGTTGAACCAGCCTGCGTTTTCCCCCCAGGATGGCCAACTGATTCACGACTTGGAACGCAGTTGGGAGGGTCTTGAAAGGGCAGAGTATCGTCGTGAAGTGGCGCTCAGGCAGGAACTGTTGAGGCAACAACGCCTGGAACACCTCAACTACAAGTTTGAGAAGAAGGTACGAGGAACAGATGAATGCCAGTGTCACGTTCCTAAGGTCAGGGTGTCTGCTTTATGCTGGGCCTAGGGTCAGGATGCCTGGTTTATCCTGGGCCTAGGGTAAGGTTGCCTTCTTTATCCTGAGTCTAGTGTCAAGGGTGCCTGGCATATCCTGGGTGCTAGGTTCAAGGGTGCCTGGCTTATCCTGGGTGCTAGGATCAATTTGCCTGGTTTATCCTGGGCACTAGAGTCAAGGTGCCTGGTTAATCCTGGGTGCTAGGGTCAAGGGTACCTGGTTTATCCTGGGACTAGGGTCAAGGCTCCTGGTTTATCTTGGGCGCTAGGGTCAAGGTGCCTGGTTTATCCTGAATGCTAGGGTCAAGGTGCCTAGTTTATCCTGGGCACTAAAGTCAAGGGTGCCTGGTTAATCCTGGGTGCTAGGATCAAGGTGCCTGGTTTATCCTGGGCACTAGAGTCAAGGGTGCCTGGTTAAACCTTGGTGCTAGGGTCAAGGTGCCTAGTTTATCCTGGGCGCTAGGGTCAAGGTGCCTAGTTTATCCTGGGCGCTAGGGTCAAGGGTGCCTGGTTAATCCTGGGTGCTAGGGTCAAGGTGCCTAGTTTATCCTGGGCGCTAGGGTCAAGGTGCCTGGTTTATCCTGGGCACTAGAGTCAAGGTGCCTGGTTAATCCTGGGCGCTAGGGTCAAGGGTGCCTGGTTTATCCTGGGCCTAGGGTCAGGGGTACCTGGTTTATCCTGGGCCTAGGGTCAAGGGTGCCTAGTTTATCCTGGGTGCTAGGACAAGGTGCTTAGTTTATCCTGGGCGCTAGGGTCAAGGGTGCCTGGTTTATCCTGGGCCTAGGGTCAGGGGTACCTGGTTTATCCAAGGCCTAGGGTCAAGGGTACCTGGTTTATCCTGGGTGCTAGTTTTGATTGTTAGTTGTTGATCTCTAATAAAGCCAAGAATGACTAGTTTGACAAAAGAAGTTGATTTAAAAGGACATGATCTCAGTTTCGTGTTTATAATTGGCTGAGAATGTCTTGTTTTGGTGATTCTAGTGAGAGTTGTAAAACAGGGCTGTCCAAGATGGGATTTCTCGGTTATAGCTTTTCCATCCGAGAACATATAAAACTTGTGCACAAACCTAACTTCCCATGCTCTATTTTAAGTGCTTTTCATTTCCTCAATGCCAGATGTCTCGTGTAGATGCGCATTTTCAGCTTTGAAAACGTAAGATCTGACCCTCAACTGGAATTGTCCATTTTCCAATCACACTTTTTTTACTGACAGAAGAGAAAATAGGGATTTTTTAAAAATGATTACCAAGATCGTGCTATCTGAAATTGAGGGACTTATTAAGATATGTTCAATGTTCAGGAGTACATTGTTTTGCGAAAGTACTGTTTCACTGCTGAAATTCATAAAAGATTAAAGTCCAAATACAGATGTTCATTGACCAATAAATAACTTTCACGTTTACTCTGTTTGGCAACTACAGGCATAGATAGACCTTAATATAGCTACGTTAGTAAATGAAAGAACAACCACAAAGATTACATTAAAATGAAATAATAATTATAAATCAATAAACAATTGTATCTTGTTTCATGTTTTAATAATAACTTTTACAGGCAACATGACTTTTCTCTATTATGAAATTTATGAAGTACTTGCTAAGTTTATTGGTCAAACACACTACATAAATATTTTAATATCTGCACTGGTTTTAAAATTCCAGATGCGTCCCTTGGATTGATTTTTTTTTATGTAGCCCTTGGATTACCTAAATTTGGACAGCCCTGGTGTAAAATATAATTTGTCTTATTGGCTTGATGGCTTTTGTATTAAAGAATTATGAGGACTACTATGGACATTATATTGAGGATGTACCATTAGTTATTGTAACCCTAATTCTCATACCTGCAATAAAGTGTTCTATTTTCAAATATAAAACATCTGTTCTTAAATCTATTCTCCAAACTATTGACGTATGATTGAACATGTTAGAGTGTTCTGCGAGAAGGCTACTTGAAGGAGATGATCCAAGTTCTGTCAGACCCTCGCTATGGCAGTAACCTCACCCAGGTGGACGCCACTGTCAAGAAACATGAAGCTATCAGTGCGGACATCATGGCTAGGGTATGATCAAATAGCTTTTACCTAGGGGCACAGAAATTAGTCATCAGGCTGTTTCATTATTGTGCCATTTTTTCCTGTGTTGTGTTGGGTAGAATGTTTTCCTGTTCTTTCCTACCTTTTCGTTATTTTTTGAGGACAATAAGAATCTTTGGGGATTATTGTTGGCCTGTTGTGTAACTTTAGTTTTTGCGGGCTTACTTTTTTCGTCGAATGTCACTGGCACGGTTTTGTAAAAGCACATTTTTAATAAATTGTTTGTTAAACCTTGTGTGAGTGAAGTCATAGTGATGTGAAGTTTAACCTATATGTGTTCCACATGCTTGGTAAGTGACTGAACAGACCTGCACCAATGAGACAGCAAGTTGCCTCTACCCATTCCTCTTTCCAACATCACACTTTGTTTCAATGTTCATAACACTGGTTCTCCAGAGATTTTGTTTTTCTCACATTTGTGAGACTTCATACTACACACACAAAAAGAAATATCAATCTGGGACCTTACTTTTTGTCCATTTCTTAAAAAATAATTTTATGGATATTTTTCATTTTTTTAAATATACCAGCTGACTTTTAGACACACAAGATAAACAAGATAGTACTATATTTATTCAAGTATAAATTTATGATGACAATTTAAACTTAAAAAGACAAAGGTCTTATACATTATAAAATTACTTCCAATGAATTGTTGCTTATTGGCTTGGAACTGTACAGTACAGTAAGACAGTGTAAAAATGCTGTACAGTGATGTAAAGTAAGTGATAGTGAAGGAAGCCAACCTGAAAGGATAGTCAGGTCAGGTCTAACTAGGGACACACTCCCTTCTCTCTTCATTTCTTCTTACACTTTTCACACTTCCACAGTTACACATGATTTTTAAATTTTCAGAAATATTATATTTTTATTCAAAGAGATACATACATAAATATATAGCACATAAAACACACAGAGATATATGGGACTAAATACTTTTGTTTTATGTGATATTTAAAAATTGCCATATTCATATTTAAAATGTTATTTAAAAAATGTAGGTATGTTGTTTTGTCAAAAAGAAATTATGAAACAAATCTAAATGCTTATCATGTAAATCAAGATGGCTGACTCTGTGGAATTAAACATAGTCAACTATTGAACAAAGTTAGCGATTGATGGTAATTCAATATTTTGTCAAAACTGTAGTGGAACCATTTAAAATGCAAACACTCATTTACAAAGAGCAAATAAGTAATAAACTTAGCCAAACTTTTTTTACTTAACATACTGAAATAATAATTTATTAAAATCACCAATCTCAGCCGAAATTTAAGAAATATAGACGGAAGTTACAGTTTCAACAAACCTGACTGGCCGATTTTATTATTGTATATTTACATCAGTAAATCGATGGTTAAACATAATGAAATCAATAATTTTTTATCAATTTCCCTTTTCTTCCTTTGTGTTTTTATTTTTCCTCTTTTAGGAAGTGTGCAGTGCACATTACAAAAACATAGAATGTATATTCCATTCACGATAGGCTTTTACCTGGATGACAGTTCGAAAATCATATGTTTAGGTTTTGGGCTGCCAACACTTCTAAAAGATCACAGTTTTGTTATAAATGTAAAGATTTTTAATTATCTGTTATATATTACATTAAAAATAACGTAAACTTAAGTTTTCCCATACTATTTCATTTTTTAAATAATTTCCTTTTGTTCAACCCGAAACAATATTTTAAACATGATTAAAAGTACTTATTTTTCATTATGGAATGTTACTGATTTTGTGTAATATAGTGCATACATCAATACCTTTTAATACAGGCATCGTATTTACTTGGAAAAGAGAAAATTGTTGTCATTTTTTTACATACAATACATGATTTTTATGATTATTTTATTGTATTTTGAAATATTTAACTGAATAAAGTATTTTCATCAACTGCGTGTCCGCATCATTGTAAAAAACTTGTTTACCGTTATTTTCAATTATATGGTTTAAATTCGTCAGTCGCCATTTTGAGGCTATTTTTGTTAGAAGTTTTTGTGAAAGTGTTGTTAATATTTTTTCAAGGGGAATAAAACTATAAATAAACTTTGTGTCTGACCTCAAATAAATATATAAGTAATATTGGCCTAAATTACTGTAGTTAGCTATCACATTAATATATTACTCATCTGTTTTCATTACAGTCATCCTAAGTGATAGATGTCAGCTGTTGGCGTAGTGATATATTAGGGATTACTTATAGTAACATTTCAAGCTGTCATTCAGGTAAACTTAGCTCGTGAATGACTTATAAAAGAAATATTAATAAAAAAACAAACTAGTCACTTTTGTAGAATATCATTTTTTTAAAAATTAGAATAACAAAATAGAATTATATCTCCATAAGGAAAACCTCTTTTCGATGTATGAAGTAGTTGTATTATATTTGAAAGAAGGTATAGGAAAGGTGGATGGAAACAAAAGGAACAAACAACATATGGCTTTCACAATGAAAAGAAGAACAGTTCATTTTTCAAGTCCAAAAGTTCAGACATAATTTGGGAAAGTTTAAAATTGTCAGAGATGAGCTGTCCTTACTTTCTGGTTGCTTCATGGTGTGCATATTAGGAATCAATTTATAATTAATTAAATGAAAATGAATAAAACACCATTCAAAGTCTAGTTATTTATTGCACTTTTCTTAAAACCATCTCACTACATTTATTTTAAAGGTGTAACTTGCCACCTGTTGACTACATACAGAATCCTAGGAGCATGAACTAAGGTGTGGATCCTTTTTGGAGTTGGGTTGAATACTCTATTTTAAAAATCCGAATCTTCAATCTACCTGAGAATCCCAAATCCAAATCTTGGAAAAAATTATTAACATAAGAGTGTGTGTGTGTGTGTGCGTGCGTGCGTGCGTGTGTGTGTGCGTGTGTGCGTGTGTGTAATAGAATATTAGAAATCTCAAAAAGTAACTAAATCTTAAGATTCTTTCTGATAATTCAATCACTATAACCTTCTTCATCCTCATCATATATCATTCAGAAGTATACACTGTTCAGGGACCTGGTTTTTAAGTTCATTCTATAAATATAGTTGGTTCTGAAAAATCACTAATCACTATTAGAGTTCTAAAACAAATTTCACTTGAAGAATTGAAAAAAAAATATATATATATATATATATATATATATATATTTTTATTAGTCTCAAATTCTAAATTCTCTTGAAACCTTGAATCTCAAATATCCTTAATGATGATTTCAATGTATCAAATACCTGACACTTGTACTGTTGTTAGAGTTGTTGTAAGGTTTCCAGGGGTTGTGGGAGTAGGTCGCAGGAAATTACTGTCAGATATAGGTAATAAATGTGTGTTTTGTGCTCCTGATTATATACAGGAGGAACGTTTCCATGACCTTGAGAACATGTGTGAAGAGCTGGTCCGGGAGAACTACCATGGCAAGGAACGAGTGCGAAAGAGGGAGGAGGAAATTCTCCAGCGCTGGAGAGGTGTTCTGGAACTACTGGATAGACACAAGACTAACCTCAACATGTTGTGCTCCCTCATGGCCATGCTACGGGAGATAGACACTGTCATGACATCCATTGAGGAACTACAGGTTATATTTACACTGTCATGACATCCATTGAGGAACTACAGGTATATTTACACTGTCATGACATCCATTGAGGAACTACAGGTATATTCACACGGTCATGACATCCATTGAGGAATTACAGGTATATTCACACGGTCATGACATCCATTGAGGAATTACAGGTATATTTACACTGTCATGACATCCATTGAGGAACTACAGGTATATTTACACTGTCATGACATCCATTGAGGAACTAAAGGTATATTTACACTGTCATGACATCCATTGAGGAATTACAGGTATATTCACACTGTCATGACATCCATTGAGGAATTACAGGTTATATTCACACTGTCATGACATCCATTGAGGAACTACAGGTATATTCACACTGTCATGACATCCATTGAGGAACTACAGGTATATTCACACTGTCATGACATCCATTGAGGAACTATAGGTATATTTACACTGTCATGACATCCATTGAGGAACTAAAGGTATATTTACACTGTCATGACATCCATTGAGGAACTAAAGGTATATTCACACGGTCATGACATCCATTGAGGAACCAAAGGTATATTCACACTGTCATGACATCCATTGAGGAACTACGGGTATATTCACACTGTCATGACATCCATTGAGGAACTACGGGTATATTCACACTGTCATGACATCCATTGAGGAACTACAGGTATATTCACACTGTCTTGACATCCATCGAGGAACTAAAGGTATATTCACACTGTCATGACATCCATTGAGGAACTACAGGTATATTCACACTTTCATGACATCCATCGAGGAACTACAGGTATATTCACACTGTCATGACATCCATCGAGGAACTACAGGTATATTCACAGAGTCATGACATCCATTGAGGAACTTCAGGTATTTCCATATTGCTAGAGATACATTAGAAAGTGTGTCAGCACCAGAATATATTCCATTCACGATAGGCTTTTACCTGGATGACAGTTCGAAAATCATATGTTTAGGTTTTGGGTTGCCTAACACTTGTAAAAGATCACAGTTTTGTTATAAATGTAAAGATTTTTAATTACCTGTTATATATTACATTTAAAATAACGTAAACTTGAGTTTTCTCATATTATTTCATATTTTTAAATACTATCTTTTTGTCCAACTCGAAACAATATTTTAAACATAATTAAAAGTACTTATTTTTTGTTTTGGAACGTTAATGATTTTGTGTAATATAGTGCATACATCAATACCTTTTAATACAGGCATCGTATTTATTTGGAAAAGAGAAAATTGTTGTCATTTTTTTACATACAATATATGATTTTATGATTATTTTATTGTATTTTAAAATATTTAACTGAATAACGTATTTTCATCAACTGCATGCCTGCATCATTGTAAAAAACTTGTTTACTGCTATGTTCAACCATATGGTTTTAATTCGTCAGTCACCATTTTGAGGCTATGTTCGTTAGAAGTTTTTGTGAAAGTGTTGTTAATATTTTTTTAAGGTGAATAAAACTATAAATAAACTTTGTGTCCAATCTCAAATAAATATATAAATAATATTGGCCTAAATTACTGTGGTTAACTATCACATTAATATATTACCATCTGTTTTCATTACAGTCATCCAAAGTGATAGATGTCAGCTGTTGGCGTAGTGATATTTTAGGGATTACTTCTAGAAACATTTCAAGCTGTCATTCAGGTAAACTTAGCTCGTGAATGCCTTATATTTATTGCAGCCTACATCCTTAACAAAATAACCACACACTGGTTAGAGGATGCGGTACGAATTATCAGGGGCAAACCTCTCAAACCTTAGGGATGTCCTTATAAAAACCTTGATGGTAAATAACCATTCACCCTTTGTGCGAGATAATGTGATAAGTCTTGGAAGCAAAGGGCAGAGCTTTAACTAAACATCCGGAAAGAAAAATTCCCAAGAATCTTGAGGAAGGGAACGGAGCTATGTACCTTGAAAATTACACAATTACATGTTTTGTCATGTTTTATTTGCAAAATTGGAGGCCTGCTGTTTTCCGTTGAGGGAGTAGGTCTTGCCCTCCTATCCACCTTTCAATATTTAACTTAATACGGCTGTTTTGTGACATTTATCCTTGGTTTATAATTAAATTTTATAAACATATAAATAATCATAAAATAACTTTGAATCTTATTTTATTTTCTTATTTTCTACATCCATTAGTGTCGTCAACCTGTGGCCCAGTTGAGTTTTTTATTCAAGCCATATATTTTCCACGACCTGCTTGTTAGGCCTGTCTCGTAGCTTCATATACCTTATAACCTGACTTAAGACTAGGACAGACACAACTTTCAGCCCCCAGCGTTAATTCATCACGGTGGAAGGTTATACCTACATTTTGCCTATGATACATTTTTCGACCATGCCGTGAATCGAACTCGGGACCCTTACCTCAGTAGGCAGACACTTTTCTGACTGAGCTAAGGTGTCTTATTCCTATTTTATTCTTATATTTTTAAATGCCATATAATGTCCATGATCAAGTAGAATTATATCCAGAAAATGAATGACAAGAAGCCCAATCATGAATAGATAACCACTACTATCATTGCACATCACACAAATTAAATTGGCTGAAAGTATACTCTAATAGTAAGTGCTGCATTTTTGTCACAAGTTATATCCAGAGTGTGAATATTGATAACTAGCTAAAAATACACAGTTCTCAAATATTTCATTGGTACACACTTAATGCTCAATGGTATGAAGCTACATAACATATTGGGTTCTAATGTTTCTCTCTCTTCGCTTTATCAAATATTCCTCTCTGAAAGTGCTCATGTTGCATGTTGTGTCGAGTACAGGTGAACTTTCAATCAGAGGATGTGGGACCTCATTTGCTGGCAGTGGAAGACCTGCTTCAGAAACAGAGTCTGGCAGAACTGCAGGTGACGTCCATGGGAGAGTCCCAGAGACGCCTCGGCCGCCAAGCCCAGCAGTACATCAGCAATGGGCACAAGGAGGCACCGCTGTTGCAAACCCGCCTTGACCAGCTCAACAAGGCATACGATGAGTATGTTACACTGGGGATGATAGTAAACAATAAAAACAAAATATAAGTGCCTTATTAGTTTGATATATGGCTTACACAAAAATGAAGGAGCAAGGTGACAACATATGTTTAAGGATTAGAGACGGATTAAAATTTAGAATTTTATAATTAAAATTCAAAAACAAAATAAGGGAATGAAAATGTGGAACTAGCTCAGTCTTAGCAAACATCGAATATCACAGTTTATGAGATCTAAGTAAATGGTGAGAAACATAAATGTATGGCTTTCCTAAAATAAAATAAATGATTGTTTTAGTTTTTTTTCTTTTTTATTTTCTTCTTATCCCCACATCTCTTTGGATTAAACGCTTATGTACTAATTACACCAGTGAGTTTAGGGATTAGGAAGCCTATATTTACAGGATGTGCAACCACATTTGTGTGAAAGTAGAGTGGAAAACTATTTTAGAAAAATCACCTTCAGTCCACCTGACCGAGATTCAAACCTCGATATCCCTATCATAGTCAGTCTAGTATACTGCGATAGAAGCGCATTGGACCATGCAACAACCGAATTGGGTATTGCTTTAGTTGTTTTGAAGCTTCAGAACTCTCAATTCTTTTAATAAATATCGTAGTGTTATAATAGATAGTCCAAGTACTCAAGAATGGATGATTTATGGAACTAATAAGCTGATTCAAAACTTGACAACACATTCATACAAAGAATGTCGAAAACTAGGGAACAAAGGACAAACATATCAAACAGTGGTACCAACCCAACAACATATTCTCGTACTATAATATAGGGTTGCTTTTCTTTAACATATTTCCTTTCTAGTAAACAGTGTATTTAGTAATAATCTGCTCATACCAATAATTGAGTACATAGCTAATTAGAGTTTGATGGTGATGTAGCTTGATAGAAAGCAGCAAGGCCCGTCGCGTCCGCTTGGACGATGCTCGCAACTTCTTTCAGTTCCTGCAGGACCACGAGGAGGAGGAATCATGGCTCATTGAGAAGCAGAGGATTTGCAAGGCAGGGGTGACTGCTAAGGACTTGCGTGCAGTGCTCAGCCTTCAGCAGAAACACAAGGTATTAGCCACATAAACACTTCTCAGGTGATGAGGATGTTGGAGTACATGAGATGGTAGAGGAAGCAAGACTGAGATGGTATGGACATGTAATGAGGATGGAAAAGGATAGAATACCAAGAAGAATGAAGGAGAGGAAGTATTTAGAAAAAGACTTCAAGGGGGTCAAGTAATAGATGGACGGAGCAAATAACCAAAATTTTGCAAGTGAGGGAAGAATAATGGAAGCAATTCTAGGAGGAAGAAAGATGAGGAATAGAGGGAGATGGAGACATTTCACTAAACTGACTCGGCCACAGGCTGGAAACAGTTGATGATGATGAGTAATTAGCCCTACTGGAAGTCAAAGTAAAATATAAAATACCATAATTGTTTAATTTTGTGATCCTCGGTGGGTTCGGTTAACATTCTGGATGTAGATTTTCCTTCTTTTAGAAGAGATTTAACTTTTAATTGCATATTGTCGGTTTAGAGATAAAACTCACTAAGTAGCATTTTCAATGTTTGGAGATTTTCTAAGTGAATGATGACTTTTACCTGGCAAAGAAGCTTTCAATGTTGAATTTGATGATTTCTTATTTTTTTTAAATATAGAGAGATATAAGTTTACACATTTAATGACTTTCTTTTCTTATATATCTTGAAATTTTAACATATACACACATATAAACTCATTTCAAGCAGAAATGCACTTAATGAGTTTTACCTCTAAGCCGACGATATACAGATTTTAATTGGTATTTAACCTTAATGTTTATTTATGGGGTTTTACATAAAATGTGCTAATGTGTGTATAAATTGTGAGAAATATGCATACAGCTATACCTACTAGTATATTTATTATACTTTAATCCAATTGATCGAAGTTGTACAGTTTTTAGTCAATGGTAACAGCTATTTTATGACTTATTTTCAACTTATTTTCGATGTTAGGCTCTTCAAGATGAAATGAAAGCTCGCCACCCCAAGTCTGACCAGCTCTGTGATGCGGGTAGAGGACTCATCGGAGACAAACATCCCAAATCTGGGGAGATCCAGACATGCATAGATAGTCTCCAGGCTCACTGGAAGTCTCTGGAGGAACTGGCTGGACTGCGCAAGAAACAGCTGGAAGATGCAGCAGAGGCCTACCAGGTAAGGCTTCACAAAGCTCTTGTGGAGACTTGGCAACATTGGACACACAAGGTTCCTTTTCTTGATGTTCTATATAACCTAGTTATTAAATATAATTTACAAAATGTTATATTACAAACATAATACAAAATATATATCATCTGAAAATTATAAATTAAATTACTATCATAATATATAATTATATATTTTAGTTTTTGTTATGTACACCTTTATTTGTTATTTGCTTAGTAACACAAAATGACGAAAATGAATGTGTGTTTTAACTAATTAACTTAAAATAATTTTACTAGCAATGCTTTTTAATTTTGTGAATCATAAATGTCACTTTCAAAACAAAGTCGAACTTATTGAATCTTCAGAGTGAAGTGGAGATTTTTGAAGCTCCACACAGTCCTGACAGGTACTAGATCAATTTTTAATATGAGATAAGCTTTTTTATATTAACTTTTGAGTATAAAATAAGATCCTTTATAAATAGATTAAGTGTGATTATAATCCTAAGAATGGTCTCATTCATTAATATATAATTGTTATAATAAGTAATTGAGATTAATTCTAGCAATTAATCAAAGCATGAAACCTAAGTCAAAGAATTGGGCAGTAATGATCACTTTTCTTTAAGAGGCAGCTATAACCTCTTTGTCCAACAGCAGTAATGTAAAGTGTGAACTGTGTTATTCTTTTCATTATAAAAGCCATGTTGTGTTTGTTCCTTTTAAATGTTATCTATCCACCTTTCCTCTACCTTTTTCTAAATATAATATAATTTTCTGAATAATCAACATCTATAATCACTTTTACTGAATCAGAATACCTCCATATGTAAATGTATTCAAATTTGTTTTCAAAGCAAGTAAATATATTCAAATTTGTGTTCAAAGCAAGACTTCTTTTTAACTTCTATTATTATATTAACCCTTTTAGTGCCACAAGCCAATCAGATCGTCTCCGTCCACTATTGTTAAAATGTCAGAGCTGACGTGGTCGACTCTCCAGATTTGAGCTAGTTCTTGCTTTATCTGATAGATAATGTAGTAGTGTCATATATCACTGGAAATACAACATTTCACTCTTATTATTTTATACAAGGTTGGCAACAAAAATCAAACGTAAATTAGTTGGTTATTGGATATGGGATTTTAGTACATTTACAATGGTGGATGGTCACATACTAAATGGGCTAAGTGCAATGCCGTTTTATGTACGAGCTGCATGGTAAAATATAAGTGTGGCTAACATTCATACTGATGTAAATAGTTTTGTAAACAGTTTCCATATGTATGGGTTAAATTTTTCTGAGTATAGAAAAATATACTACTTAGATTTTCATGTTATGTCATGGGAATGAGAAGCTTTCTTTACCAATGTAAGTAAATAGGAGTAATGACTTTATAAATTTATATAACATATTTAAAAATATTAAATTATTCATTATAAAAGGTTTATTAGAAAATGCATTGATTATTTGTAGGCCTAAATATGTATTCATGAGGTAAACAATATAATAAATCTTGCTATAAGGTAAGCAATAACGGCCCAAAAATATCTAATGTAGAATATCAAATAAAAATTCTTGTAGTTACTATTTATAATCATTTATATTCAAAACTTTTTTTCTTGTAAGAAACTTAATGCACTACAACAAAATAATATTGAAATGTATATATAATATTTTTTTAAATTATATTAATTAGCATTAGTTTTGAAAAACTTAAAAATTAAAATAGAATTTAAAAAATTAAAATTTAAAAATTAAATAGTTTTAATTAAATTATATAAATTCGTTATTATTATTGTTAGTTTTATTTATGAAAGAATAATAAACAATTAAAGAACAAAGAGCAGATGCTCTCCACTCGAGATAAAGACCGGAACTAACAAAGACGCTTTGGTGACGTCATCACAAGTGACTTCACAAATCTAAAGTGGAATAGTTACTAAACTCGTGTTTGTTATTATAGGCCTAGTTAAGAGAATGTTCATTTATTATACACAACACCCCCTCTCAAACACGTGTTAACTTTATTAATGTCTATCACGCCAAGTCCTTGTATGCACTGATGATGGCTTGGTCCGAACAGTCCTTTCGTGAGCACATCAGCTACCATCTTGTTTGTTGGAATGTATTTCACATTGATTTCGCCTCGTTCAAAAACTTCACGCACATAGTGATGCCGAATGTCAATGTGTTTGGTACGAGAGTGGTACACAGGATTATGCATGAGCTTTTCTGCTCCTTGATTGTCACAATAAACAAGAGTTGGTATTGCATTAACACTCAAGAACCCGATTTCTTTTAACAGGTTTCGTAAGTAAACTGTCTCTTTTGCTGCTTCCGTAAGAGCCATGTACTCTGCTTCAGTGCTTGAAAGAGCCACGGTGGATTGTTTTCTCGCCTCCCATGTCACGGCAGAGCCTGCCACTTGAAAGGCGTAGCCTGTGTATGATCTTCTGTCATCAAGGGCTCCTCCCCAATCTGCATCCACGTATCCAATCAGTTCAGCGCCAGATCTCTTGTAGACTAGTCCATGGTTGCTCGTACCTTTCAAGTATCGTAAGACGCGCTTCGCCGCAACCCAGTGTCCTTTTCCGGGGTTTAGGTTGTACTGGCTCAAAGAGCTCACCGCATACGCAATGTCTGGTCGTGTAGATACTGCGAGGTACATCAGAGAACCGATGAGTTGCTGGTACGGAACTTCGCTCATTTCCTCTGCCTCCTCCTCCGTAGATGGCTCCATGGCTTTGGATAATTTGCTGTTTCCATCTAATGGGGTATTTACCGGTTTGCAGTCTTGCATTCCGAACTTTTTGAGAACATCTTCTATGTACGATTTCTGTGACATAGTGACCAACTTTGAATTTTCATCTTGTTTGAATTCAATTCCAAGACAGTAGTGCAGCTTTCCTAAGTCTTTCATTTGGAAGTTTTGAGACAAATCGTCTCTCAATCTTGTGTAGGCTTCTTTACTGTTTGTAGCTATGATCAAATCATCTACATAAACAACCACGATAAGAGTCACACAACCATCATTCATGTGGTACACACACTTGTCACAATCTAATTGTTTGAGTCCAAAAATTTCTAGTCTCTCGTGCAACTTTTTGAACCACTGTCGGCCCGACTGCTTTAGGCCATATATGGACTTTTCGAGTGAACAAACTAGACGCTCCATTCCAGGGGTAATGAAACCGTCCGCCTGTTCCATATAGATCTGTTCGTCAAGATCTCCATTTATGTAGGCCATTACAACATCAAGCTGATACAAAGTAAGGCCTAACTCAGCTGCTAGGGCAGCAACTAGTCTTATTGAGCTAAGTCTCGCAACAGGTGAAAATGTTTCATGGAAATCAATCCCTGGGCGTTGGTTATAGCCCTTCGCTACCAACCGAGCTTTCCGGCGTTCGACATTACCGTCTGGCCCATACTTTGTTCTGAGTACCCACCGACAACCAATGACAGCTTTATCTTTTGGGCGTGGTTTCAATGTCCAGGCCTTGCTGTGTGTCAGAGCGTTGAACTCAGCTTCCATCGATTTCTGCCACTCAGCTGCATAAGGTCCTTCTAAGGCTTCTTGTACAGATGGATTTACTGCCTCTTCATACATCAAGCTCGCACTTTCAGGTTTTGGCGTAACCAGATTAAAATGTTTTGCTGGTCGTCCCGGCTTTCCTGTTTTAATCAATTTAGGTCGACCAGGCCCCCTCTTATTCTCAATCACTGTGCAGTCTTTGCTTAAATTTTCTGATTTGAGGTAATTCTCATTGACTTCAATAGGCCTATCAGGATCAATGGGATCACTTTCTTGAACTTTATCTACATGTCCATCAGCATTAGAAATAGGGTCTTTCACACTGTTATCAACATATAAGTAAGAAGGTTCAAAGTTCGCACACTCCTTTTGTTCATCCGAAACTTTGACAGTTTCAAAATTTTCCAAAAATTTTACATCTCGGCTTCTCAATATTTTTTGTTTTTCTGGGTCCCAAATTCGATACGCTTTCGATTCAGTAGAGTAACCCACAAAAATACCTGCCTTGGATCTTGGGTCAAACTTTCCTTTATTTGGGGCCTTATTCAGCATATATGCCTTGCAACCAAACGTCTTGAAATGTCCTATTTTTGGTTTTAGCCCGAACCAAATTTCATAAGGGGTTTGTTCTTCCAGCTGTTTTGATGGACATCTGTTTCTGATGTAAGCAGCTGTGGCAATCGCTTCGGCCCAAAAACTTGTTGGTAAGCCAGACTCCAACAGCATACATCTTGCCATCCCCACCAGCGTGAGATTCATGCGTTCAGCTTTGCCGTTCTGTTCTGGAGTTTCTGCTACGGTATGTTCTCTTCTTATCCCTGCGATGCGCATTTCTTCTGTGAACTCTTTTCCGCAGTACTCCAGGCCATTGTCTGTCCGCAAAGTTTTGATTTTCCTTTCGTGACGGTTTTCCGCTAATGCTTTGAATGTTTCAAAAGCCTTTTTCACGTCACTTTTATGTTTTAGAAAATGAACTTCTACCCAGTTAGATTTATCATCGATAAACGTTGCAAAATAAGAAGCACCACCATGAGATTTCACTCTCATTGGGCCACAAACATCTGAGTGCACTAATTCAAGTAATTTTTCACTCTTCGACTCGGACCTTTTTGGAAAAGGCGTAGCAACTTGCTTTCCTAAGATACAGGTTTCACATGTTGAAAATGTTTCTGATTTCTTAAAATTCATACCGCTAACCATGTCTTTCTGAACGAGTTTCTGCAAGTCATACGCATTTAAATGTCCATATCTTCTGTGCCACTTTTCAAGTTCACTAAGATTGCCTGCCTTACTCACATTAGCTACATGTGTCGAACTCTCACTTTGCATGTAAGGTTCGATAAAATACAAATTTCCACGTTTACGAGCAGTTAACAACACTTCACCATTTTCGACAATTTCAGCATCATTTGCATTAAAACACACGCTTCGCCCTTTTTCAACAGTTTTTGAAATTGAAAATAAATTTGTCTTAAGTGTGGGTACAAAAAGAGTGTTTTCTAACCTCACTTTTACAAATTGGCCCTTTTTATTTGAAACATTCATTACTGCAGTTCCAATGCCTTCAATGTCAGTTGTTCTGTCATCCGCTAACCTAACCTTCTGACTTATGGTTGGCGTGAGTTCCAAAAAACTATTCTTGTCGCGGCACATGTGTGTTGTTGCTCCACTGTCAACACACCACACGTCATCTCTTCTCGTTAACTTCGCACAGAGAGTGCTCACTGAAGATGATGTCAATGTCACGATCTCTTCTGCAGCTGCATGGGTTTGCTCTGATGCCATCGAAACTTGCTTTTCATTCGCCATTTTTGTCCAGCAATCGGCTGCCTTGTGTCCCAATTTTTTACAATAGTTACACTTATATAACCGTTTTGATGCTTTAAAATTCCTATTTTGATTTTGCACACCACTTTGACCTTTGATCTGAAAAACTTTATTATTTTGATTTGTAGGTAGGCCTACACAGTTTTTATCTGGAGGTCTGTTTTTATTTAGACTTCGCCCTATGGAAGATTTTACATAGAAAGCGCCCGCACCATTTAAGTCTGCTTTCTTGTCTTGTCTTGCACTGAATTCTTCTAGAAGTTTTACTTTCAAAGACTCTGTGTCCGGTAGTTCATCTCTAGCTTCGATTGCACAACGAAAATTATCGTAGCTATCTGGCACACTGTATAATAACACGATGGTTAATAATTCTTCAGAAATGCGAATATCCATTTCATTGAGTTTGTCAACTGTGTTGAGAAAATTCGTGAGATGATCCGCCATGTTTTCTCCTTCTTGCATTTTTGTGAACAAGAGTTTTTTCAAAAGTGTAGCTTTTCTTGCAGGCCCTCTAGACTGGTAAACTAGTTCTAGTTTTTGCCAAACGTCTTGCGATGTTTCACAATGTCTTATGTGACAAAGTTCTGTAGGACTCACAGCTAAAATAATATCAGCTTTAGCTTTACGGTCAGCTTTGTCCCACGTGGCCGCGTGTCTAGCGGTATCAGCAATTGCTTCCGCGTCAGCACCTACAGCCGCTTTAGGCCTAGGATTAGTTCCATCGACGTATTCCCAGTGGTCGTTCTTAATTAAAATTGCTTCCATTTGTTGTCTCCATGTATCATAGTTTTCCTTTCCCAGCTTTTCTATATGCATTGAGAATCCGGCCATCTTGAATAAATGGATGTGATTTCAGGGGCACTAACGATATTGATATTTATATTACCGCATTTACACTGCCCTATCACGTTAACAAAACAAATAGTCAATGTTTATCTTCTTCCAAACCGTTAATACAGCGTCCTGAACCCATAACCTGTTAGTTTTATTTATGAAAGAATAATAAACAATTAAAGAACAAAGAGCAGATGCTCGCCACTCGAGATAAAGACCAAAGACCGGAACTAACAAAGCCGCTTTGGTGACGTCATCACACAAGTGACTTCACAAATCTAAAGTCAAAAGTGGAATAGTTACTAAACTCGTGTTTGTTATTATAGGCCTAGTTAAGAGAATGTTCATTTATTATACACAACAATTATTATTATTATTATTATTATTATTATTATTATTAAACTGTACAACAGATTAAAATGATAGAAAAATCAAAATACTCACTTCATAAATAAATGTTTGGCGAATTTTCTTGAAAACACTTACTAAAATTAGGAAATAGCTGTAGCATTCTTTACACACAATACCTAACAGGCCTCTGGCATTCTTCGCGTGTGAATTCTGGAATAGGCGGGGCACTAAAAGAGTTCATAGATTTCTTATTTCTTCTTAAAAATTGTAAAATAATCCAATTTTTGTGATTGAAGACATAATTAATGCACCCTTGAAAGGTAACACGTTTAACTTATATGATTCCAATATGGCAAAGTCTAAAATATATTGCCATAGTGTAGTTTGTCATGGTAAGGCTGCTTTATTTTCAAGACATGATCCATTAAAAGAGAAGCTTGTATTATACTTTTTATTTATTTTATTTTAAATATTAATCACAGCTTTTATATGAGTGGTCTTAGATTATCTTGTTTAATCAAATTTATGAAATATTTTTGAATATATTTAATTTAATTTTGAAGTTCTGTAGAAAAAAATAATAAATTGTAATTTTTAAACAATAATTAATAAAATGAATAATGTAATTGAAAGATAATAAGACAATAAGACAATAAGACAATAATAATTAATAAAATGAATAATGTAATTGAAAGATAATGTTTATTCAAAATAGTACTGTTGAAATTTTGTGAAAATTTATTTGATTTTATTGTGTTTATGTGATAGTTTTACACTGATGCTAATGAGGCAGAGTCGTGGCTGAATGAAAAAATGGCGCTAGTAGCATCAGCAGATTACGGTGAAGATGAGCCAAGTGCACAAGCTCTTCTCCAGCGTCACAGGGACTTAGCAGGAGAGATACACGCTTACAAAGGAGACATTCACAGCCTTAATAGTCAGGCAGAGAAACTCATCAAAGCTGGTATTTCAACACTGGAGGTAACTAGACTGGGCGGAAACATAACCGCATTTGTGTGTTTGGGCCGAGACCAACATCCACAGTACACACGAACAGGATTCAACAAAAACTAACATATTTAAGACAAATTATTATACATAGAACTACTCTCGTGAATAACCTTGAAGCGACTGACTAACAATAACATTTTGTTCTTAGCGCATGCACCCTTACACAGGACATTCAAAAATACATCATACATAAAACAAATACATAAAACATTTGTACACCCAAATATATCTCAACAACCTTGACAAAATTACGATATACATCCATCAGTAGGACCAATATAACACATTAATAGCCTTATTAAAGTTTCACAAAGTGATATAGCCCAATGGAAGCTCTTAAAATTATATTTAAAGTACTAGCAAATCACGAATATATACACATCTCGAGAGGCTCCTTTTTATATTCTTTTTGAAGAAGAGAGTACTCATGTTTACATACAGTAGTTACTCAAGGGAAAATATCACCAAACAGTTGTATTAAATTGAACATTGAAAGGACCTACACACTTAACCAAAAAACTATAAGCCTCAAAATGCACAAATAAACACAACAAAACACACTTAGATTCTGTTGCCTGTTTCTTTATTATTAATTTTTTTTCAAGACAGAAGTTTGAACAGGCAACATCAATATTTAAGTGACCATGATCTACCCTAGTCATGCTGACACAGTAAATAGTCCTATCTGTGTTTTACTTTCTGCCACTGAAGAAGGGGACTGATGTACCATTAACATTACATAATTATGTGTTTTGTTATGAACTTTGAGGCCTACAGTTTTCTTATAAGTGTGTAGGACTTGCCCTTCTATCTTCTTTCCAATGTGTACAAGCAGTAAGTTTTGTATATACAAGCTACATGTATTTCTACAATCTTACACTAACACTCAGACACCCACTAACAATCATGCGTGTTTAATCTAGCATTTTCTCTAATACTATAAACAGGCGGACAAGTTTGGTATTAACAAGTTAATTGAGTGTTGTTTTGTTCAGCTTAGCGCAGAGCCCGAGGTGGTTCCAGACCTGGATCAAGAAGAATTTGTAAATGAGGTGCGGATGGTCCCTCAGGACTACTGGGAGGAAGAGCCTGTGGAGAGAATCGAACACAGAACTGTTCTAGAAGAGAGGAAAATTATGCAAGTCCGCAGTTTGTACCCCTTTGAGGGACAAGGGATGTCTATGGCCAAGGGAGAGGTGAGTTTTAACTACACGTCACATTTAATAATAAAACACGTTACATTTATTTATATTTTAGGAAGACACCCTGATCTATGGTAAATAAAGTTGTTAAATTTCTTAAAATAAATTTATCTCTGAGGAAAAAATCTTTTCGCTTTATGAGGTAATTTTATTATATTTGGAAGAAGGTACAGGAAAGGTGGATAGAAACATATAAAAGGGACGAACACAATATGGCTTTTACAATGAAGAGAAGAACACAGTTCACACTTTACACTGCTGCCACTTGACAAAGAGGTAATAAATAAATAAAATAAATTTGTATTTTGATATAAATAGTATTTTTAAATTATACGTCTTAATCACAATATATAGACCCTATGTTATTTGCATACACGGTAGACAACAACCTGGCTAGTACCGAATTATTTTTACCAAACAAAAAAAGCTTATACATTCTTATCATCATTTACGCATACACGTCAATTACCGAAGTACAAGAAAATTATTATTTCCAAATTTCTAAACCAGTCCACACAGGTGTTTCACAATCTACACATCTTTTTTATAGCTTTATTAAATATGTGAAAGCCATCTTTTGAATATTTGAGCTTTATTTCAAAAATATGTTAATGCAAATATTCTGTGTCAAATTTTTCACTTTTGTGTAAAAGAGGATTGAAGTTTGACCTTGGGTATAAAACCAATCTTACTAGATGACAACTCGAGTTTGTATCGTCTTAAGTAATTATATAGCAGTCGCAATTTCACTGCAAGTGAATCATATGCATTCTAAATAAATGTAAACACCAAATATCTTAAATTTAACAATTTTTGAGATAGAACACTTGCATTCTCGGGTGACATAATGACATAGAACACTTGCATTCTTGGGTGCCGTAATGACACTTAACCAACACACTCGAAAATAATGTTACTTGATAGTGACGTGGCATAAGATGGAAGACCAACGTCATGAAAATAAAAATATCTAAATATAGCTTAGCTATGATGTAATTTCTTCTTCTTCTTTAAATATTTATGTTTGGAGACAATATGGCTGTGAAAAAAGCCAGTTCAAACACTTCTCTTACAAATAATCTTTGATATAGGGTTGTTGTTTTTTAGAAATTCTTTGGTATTTGTAGAGTTGTTTCTTTTTTATTTTTCAGGCGATTTCAGAATAAAGATAAACAACAAAGACGTTAAGTGCTAATTCACATTTAAATCAACAACGTTGACCATAATTCATATTTAACAACCAAAATGGTTAATTTTGGGAAAAGATTGTATTTAGTTTTTTTTCACGAATATATTATAACCTCAAAAATGCTACAATGGTCTTTAAATATATTTTGATAGTAATTTTTACCTGCTTAGTAAAAGTTAGTAAAAATGTTTCTCGTGAATTTCGGTGTTTCTAGTAATTGGGAAACCTTTCAGTATACAAGCCTTTGATAATCAAACATTATCACTTTTGAATAGAATTTTAATCCATACTTAATATCCTGAAACAAATATTTTATAATGAAACTGTTTTAAATTGAATCTAAATCAAATATTGTGTGGTGGAATATATTTTAAATAAACTAAAACAAGAGCAAGGGCACATTATATAGTCATTATCATCAGCCTTTGGCCTCTTCATTTTAGTTAAATGCTTCTATTTCTCTTTCACCATTCTGCTTTCATTATTTGCTTCATTATTCTCCTCTCACTCACACACTTGCTGATATCAGCTCATCTAATCTCTCTGCCCCCCCGCTCTGGTTTTGATCCTTTTCCTTCTTCATTTCCATCACTCTCCTTTAAACTTTTTCCTTTTCCAATTTAATTACATGCCCCCATACCATCTCAGCCTTTTATCCTCTTCTATCTCATGTTCTCCCTGTACCCCCAATCTTGCCCAGAGAACTCCATCCCCATGGCCTCCATTATCTTAGTATCTCCTACATTCATTGTCCTTGTTTCTGCTGCATGCATATGTGACAATGGGTACAAAGTATGCCCTGTACAATACTTCCTTACACTTCAAGGACACTTCTCTTCACCATAGTTAAACACATGTAAACATATTTCTCTGCTGTCATTTTCTTATTAGATTTACTCTAGTCTCACCCTTATCCTGAATCACGCTTCCAAGATACTTGACTCTCTCTACATTTCTAAACTCTAGTCCATCCAGGTTCATGGCTTCACTAGGTCTTATCTTCTTCCTTGTCACTGTCACTTCATGCTCTGCCATGCTCAACACCATCCAGTCATCAGCATACATCATTGCTTTCATTCTTTCCTACTTACTACAAATCCAGAGGTCCTGGGTTCAATCCTCAGCACTTCCATATTTTCTCTGAAGCAAAGGGTCTGGAACAGGGTCACCTCACCCTCGTGAGGACAACTGAAGGGCTACTAGAGTGGAAAAGTAGCGGCTCCAGTCTAGAAAATTGATATTAACGGCCATAGGGTTCATTGTATTCACCAGCAGGCATTATAGCTCGATTGGGGTTTTGACATCATGGAGTTTTTTTTAAATCTTAAGTTTTTTAATTTTAACCCTAATTATCTAACATATATTATTCAATGTTTTTGTCAGGGATTTGTTGAATCCACTTTTTTGAAATTTGAATTTACATTTAATATTTGAATCTTGAATCCTAATTTTAATCTCGATAAATTAATTAAAAGGGCTGTTTTACCAAAAAAAAAAGTTATGTTTTAAAGGTTATAAATATCAACAGTTTTGAAAAAATACTGGTCAAATCTTTTTGACATGAAGAAATCAAAATTCATGTAATTTGAAATGAGACAAGAATCACTCTTCATTTCAGACATGTTCTGTATTCTCTTGTAAATTTCCAGGTAATGATGCTGCTAAATAAGACAAATCCTGATTGGTGGAACGTTCGCAAGGCAGATGGGACAGATGGTTTTGTGCCAGCCAACTATGTTCGTGAAATTGATCCCAAGGTGGTTCATGTACAAGTACGTCGACCAGAGAAGATTCGGGAGATAAGGCGCATTAAGAAGACCAAACTGGTGAAGCAAATGGTTCCTGTAAGGAGGGCTCGTTCCTTCAAAGCTCCAGGTGAACTTGTAATGTATTGATTTGGATTAATCTAAATTATGTAAAAAGTCATGGATGAAGGTAAATTTCTTTAAAGTAATATAGGTAGAGTATCATTTTAAGATTCATCCATGAACAAACATGCGTTTCTCAGAATGAGGTGAAAAGGACTTCACCCCTAAAATATATTTTTTTTATACCTTCTTTCCTGGTAAAAGAGTAACTGCGTCAATTCCTGTTAAAGGGAACAAGTTCATAGTATTTGGCAGAACACGCCATTTCTTTATACCAATAAGAAGCTAGCCATCACAAAACGTGTCGCCAGGACTCTGTCTATTGGTTAGTTTTTACATTGTTGACCAGGGGAGAAAGTGCAAGGGATATGTCATATATAGACCATTGTACGTATGTTTATACGATTGCAATTGACGACGACGACGACGATGAGGAGGACAATCTCCGCGACCTCGCTCACGCATGAGTCAGTCACAGTCCAACACATTATAATATAAGTCGCTTCAATATCACAACTGTGCAGTGATAAGAAACATTTAACTGAAATATGTGCAAGTAATTTACTGGTGTAATATAAATAAACCGTGTGTGAAATAACAGCCATCAACATTTCTCTTTCTTTAATAATATTAATACCGATTTAATTAGTGCTCGAACACGGGGCTATAGACAGCTGATTAAACGGTATATTTTCTGTATAGTGATGATAGGCGCTCGATCACGGAGCTTAAGACAACCTAAAATCATCACAGCAATAACAGGGAATTAATCCGCAGTGAATCAATCGACGCCCGAAGCGGGGAGATTGATCACATAGTTTTTATTATTGACGCCGAAAGCGCGGCGTTTTGATCACATATTATTACAAACTCAATGACCGGACAAAGCCAACCAACAGACTAACTAAATACTTTTTATCAAATATAGGTTATTGATTCTTTTCATCTTGGTTTTCCTTTTATAAACTTTTCATTTAACTTCAGCTTGGAGCACTTAAATATACCTTTAAACAAAAATTATCCCTTAAGGAATAATATAAAGGACAAAGCCATTCAACTGTTCACAGCAGGGGCTCCCAAACTATGTGCCACGATGCCCAGGAGCATCACCGATCTTGGTCCTTGGTGTCGTGGCTATAAGGAAAAACTAAAACTTACAATTTATAGTGAAATGCAACATGTAAATTTTCACTGTGTATTCATACATATTTTAAAGAATAGAATAATTCATACAAAAAAAAAACATTTTTTCTTGTGAAAGCACTCCCTTTAGATTAGTTCTGGATTCTTGGCATGACATTGTGCACAAATTTCTCCCCTACAGTCTGAAAATGGACCAAGCCAAAGTCAATCAATTTTTTTTTAATATTGGGTACAGGGGTGTTGCGTGGAAAATCTGATGTGAGAAGGGCGGCGCGGTTTCAAAGATTTTGGGAACCCCTGGTCTACAGTGTAAAAATAAAAAGACTTGCAAAATACAGTAACAAAAACCAATACAAATTAAAACATCTTTTTTAAATAGACGAGTTTGAAATAAAAACATTTTTGAGTTAATATACAATTCTATAAACTAAATACGATTGAAGTATAGGAGAAGATATGCAGGGATGCTATCATATGTAGGTAGATTTTCCATAACTTTTGTGTATCTTAAACATAGATTAATGATTTACCTACCTTAAATTTTCCCTTTGTAAGTTAATAACAGTTTAAAAGTATAATTTGATTATTTTTTAATTGCAGTCAAACCTCAGAGAAGAAAGGTGGAAAGTGACAATGAAAATGTAGAAAAACGCCAAAAGAAAATCAATGACACTTATGAACAATTATTGGATTTAGCGCAGGTAATAATTAAGTAAACACTTGTTAGAAGCATGTGAATGTGGATATTTACTTTCTTAGTTTTTGTGATTTGAACCTTATGTTCTGTTTTGTATTTTTGGTGCATAACTATGGTTTTCTATTGGTAGTAATTAGATAATAATTCCTGTTAAGGTTATTTCACTTACACACTTATTCATAACTGGTCCTAAATATACACCAAGGCTCACTTTGTTTCATTTATCGGTGTTGTTGGGTCAGAAAACCTTTGTTAGATTGTAGTATTTCTCAAACAATTAAACTTTTTATTTTTAGCACTACATCTTACTACCCATTTGGGTTATACACCTATATACTAATTACACTCATGTGCTAGGGATTAGGAAGGTAGAATTTAGAGGAAGTGTACCTGCATTTGAGGGGGGAGAGATTTGAAAACCATTTAAGGAAAACCTTCAAGACACTCGGCCGGGATTGAACCTTGATCTCCCCATTTTTGGGAGTCTAGTCTATTATGAGAGTAGCGTCTTAGACCATGCGGCCACCGAAGAATGTGAACAATTACATTAACATTTACACTTCAACATTGCCTTAAATCATAGTTTCATCATGTGTGTAACTATAATTTAACATGTGTGAAACTATGTCAGTATCTTTACATGTACAACATTGAACTACCTACCATACACTTTATACAGTCCACATTATTATCAAACAATTCACCTTTAAACACAATACTGAATACAACTTACAAAGTAGGTTGTTAGACTAGTTAGTGTTACTCAACTAGAGCTTATGATTTTAAATGATATATTAACCATACTTTTTTTAGTACCGCATATTACTACTTGTTCAGGTTATATGGTTTATGTATTAATTAGGAAGGCTATTTTTATAGGAAGTGTGCCCCATTTGTATGGAGGGAGAGGGAAAAATCATTTTAGGAAAGAAAAAAAACCTCATTACAACAGGCCAAGATTCAAACCTCAATTTCCTCATCATCGGCAGTCCAGCCTACTGTAAGAGTAGTGCGTTAGACCTTGTGACCACCAAAGTGGATATACCTTTTTTATTTAGAATCTTTGTTTTAGACAACGGATAATAATACGGTTTTGTGTTATTTGTATTGTGTGTATGCATTGTTGCTTCATGAACCTGTATTGTGTTTTTTTAATGTTATGAGGAGTTTATGTCTAATATTTCTAGCAAAGACATGCATTGCTGGAGGATTCCATTTGTCTATATGGTTTTTACCGGGAATGTGATGATTTTGAAAAATGGATCAAAGACAAGGAACGAATGTTACGAGCAGATGATGCCTCGGATAATGTGGAAACAGCAAAGAGAAAGTACGAAGTAAGTATTAGAAATGAGTACTCAATTTAGTGTTTAATATATTCTAGGAGTCTAGGAGCTTGTTTTTATTTTCTTATTATTTGCAAACCTGTGTGTACAAATGTGTTTAATAAGAAACTTTTCTCATTTAAGTAGCTTTGTAAAGGCTTTTTTTGTTTGCATTTTTCCATGTTTTTACATGAATATGCCACTTTTAAAGGTGTTTTGGTAATTTTTTGATAATTTTGAGTCATCTGCCCATGTTTAGAACACCTCTGCACACGCCATAGCAAACAGTGGTGCCAAGATGGCGGTTAGACTACTTTCACCCTTTCTCTGTCTCTTCCTTGAAGCCGGTGATAGCTTCCCTCTCCTTTAGCATAGTGGGGCTGTAAATGAACCCGTCTAAACTAGTCTGAGCAAGTTTTGTAGATAACAGGGGCTCATTGTCTCTCTACATTTTTTGAAATCTGCACGTGTTGTGTATGTAAATTTCAACATCCAACATGCCTAAAGTGAAAGAAAGGCCCCCACATAAATTAAAACTTTTTGTTTCTGGATATAGGAAAAAAGTATTCTCTACCGATGGAAAGATACTATATTGCAAACTCTGTAATGTGAGAGTTGTTGTGGAAAATATATTTACTTTGCAATAGCATGTCAAGAGATAAAAACACAAACGAGTTCTTTAGCGATTCCAGGATTAGAAAAAAACTACAGCAAATGCTCCTTAGCCAAACCATTGAGTCTTCAAAACATTCTGCATTTTACGAAGAACTGTGCAAAGCCTTTATTTGTGCCAATATTCTCTTGAGCAAGGTTAACAATCGAAAATTGCGTGGTTTCTTAGAAAAGCACTCTAGGAAGTATTTGCCGGAATTTTTTTCATTATTTTAACAGTAGAATGTCATCATTCAAAATAAACAAAATGTAAATACCACATGTTTAAAATGTGATATTTTAAAAATATATGAAAACAAAACATGTTCTTAAAATAATAATGAAACTCATTTTTATAAATATTAAATACTTTAAAAAAAATTTGAAATATTGGATTTGAAACTATAAATAACACTTTAAAAAACATTATGTTAAATAAAGAATGGTACTGAAATAAAAATATATTAGAAAAAAATTAAAATGCTTTCAACAATCGTGTCTTTAAAGATATTAAAATCAAACTAACCATTACAAAGAAAGTTTATAAGATTGATGTCTTAGTGCACTAATATTTTTTTCCAAAATAGGCCTCTGTTATTTGATACTCTATAAGAAAACTTAAATAATGCATTATCACTTCATCTGCTCGAATTCAATTCCTCTATGCGCAATACATGGGATCTTACTAGAAATTATCTTACAACAAAATTTATTTCAATTTAAGTTTTAATGCTTATAAAAGTTGATGTTCATACTTTGAAATTAAAATCAGGACAGTTAAAATAATATTTCTAATAGACAATATGAAAGAGTTGACACAACTCAATATGACCCCCTGATCAGATGCACTCGATGGGATCCCTTTAGCATAAACAAGAGGTACTAAAGCAGAACGGAGCCACCAAGACGGGCCCAACTCACCCTTATATGTGGACTGAGATCCGCCACCCCAGTTCTTTAAATTAGTTTTAGGTTGTTTCATGTCATATATGTTCAAATGTAAAAATGTTAAGTAAATTAAGTTCTATAATGTGGCCAAGTCATTTAGTTCCTTAAGTAAGTAATAAAAATGTGACATGTATTTGTAACTTTAACACTCACATATACTATGTCTTTGTAGGTGCAGAAATCACACTTAAATATAAGTTCATGATCACTGGTAGTCAATTCAATTTGATTTTCCTATTAAAAACAATTCTACCAACTCATCACTTTCTTAATTCTATTTCTCCTTCTTCTTGGGTATGCATCAACCTTCGGCTGCTGCCCAAGACTCCTAGTTCCTACAACCTCATCTGGGGTACGCGCCAACCTTCGGCTGCTGCCCAAGCTTCCTCTAGTTCCTACATCCTCCTCTAGGGTATGTGCCAACCTTCGGCTACTGCCCAAGACTCCTCTAGTTTTTACAACCTCTAGGGTGCGCGCCAGTGGCTGCTTCCCTAACTCTTCCCCACTTCACCTCTTTCTCCTCTCTTCGCTCTCCTTTTTCCCATGCCATGGGATTTTGCTCCCATACTCTAGCATCACCTGTAGATTCCACCCGCTACCCCAACGAACAAAACACCATCATCATCATCTAGCATGCCCCGAAAACTTCTCATCAGGGGATGCTAAAATCTTACTAAGACCCTCAACCAAAGTATAGTAAATGGCTTTTTTGTTTAGATGTTATGTGTTTGGTGAAATATTTATTGCGATTTTGATCATCTCAGAATTTAGACAGGTTAACCAATATAATTCTATAACTAAATAGTAATGATTGCTAGTTTTTTAGTTTAACTTATTCATACAAATTAAAATATCTTAAATTCAAAAACAATTAATCTATATTCTCAATGTTTAATTCTTAACCTAACTGAGTTAATCATAATTTTAAAAAGGGACCATATAAAAAAAAGTAAACATAATTATTCAAGGATATAATGATAAATTTAGCTATGTTTTTATTGCTTTGTCATGATAATACAACTTTAATCAAGGAAAAATTTAAAATGGACCAAAATATTGAATTATTCTACCCGTCGAAAGTAGTTCTAGAGCTCTATTATGTTATTAATGTGGAATTTAATGTTAATTTTAACACTTGGTTAAGTAACCTAATGAATTATAAGTGAAACTGCCGGTATAAATAAATTGATTTGCACGGACATTAAAAGGAAGCTCAAAAATGATGAGCCTAAAAAATCTTTTGATCTTGGTCCTGAGATTTTATGATGAGCTCACACTCGCAAAGCCCTAATATATGGATATATGAATAAATAATTTTTTTTCATTGAAGCTTTGTGTCTTATTACCTGTCCGTGTCATATGCCTATGCTAATCAGAAGTGTATCTCCATTTACATGGAGGAAGGGTGGAAAATAAACCTCAGTCCAGCCTGCCAGGATTCAAACCCTAATCTTCGTTTCATTGTCAGTTTAGTCTCTTGCGAGAGAGACACCTTAGACCATGCAACCACCAAAGTAGATAACACAATATATTAATTCCAGAAAATGTACAGGTAGTAAATAGGGGCAATATAGAACAATAGGTGTAATTTAGAAAGAAACAATTTTAAGATGTTAATTCTGGGCTCAAATTGAAATACAAACTATGTTTTATATTTAAAAGAATAGTGTTGCTATAGTGCTCATACTCTTTACACTAATGGTTGAGAAAACTGTGAGACTAAGAGAAATAAATCCAAGGTTTAAGGAGCTTATGTTCATTTGTTTGATCGAAGATAATGTGCTTTTTGGTTATGTTAAGAATTGAACCCGTCATCCATACGCGGATAAAAAAATATATTTTTTTTTTATCTAGCATGCAATTTTAATTTATTTTGACTTGATCTTTGAAATACAACAAATATAGTATGAAGAACCATTTTGTTTTAGATGCTAAAATTTATTTATTTCTCTTTTCTGTAGAAGTTTTTGACAGACTTATCTGCAAGTAGTAAGCGTATTGAAGCCCTTGATGCTTCGGTGGAAGAGTTTGTTGTTCAAGGTCACTCTCAGTTGGACAAAGTGCAAGCAAGACAGAAACAAATCCATCAGATGTGGGACCACCTCAATTGGCTCAAAGGGCAAAAGGAGCGCAGCCTTGAAGGTGCTTCCAGGTACACTCAAATACAGTTTATAGTTTGCTTATCCTAGTATCCTTGTATGTGTGATCTACCAGTGTGTTTATTTATGCCGTTACAGGGAAATCTCCCTTAATGGACACACTTGAATAATGAAATATTCTTTATAGCAAACAGTTTAAATTTCCCTGCAAAACAACATGGCCTCTTACGGTGAAACAACTACCCAATAATGGACTTTTCAATAATGGAAACAGACACTGCTAGACACATATATTTAAGCTTAACAATTTTTAGAAAACGAACAAAAATTGAAAACACCAGCTCATATATATTTTCTCTAGGAATGTTAGGAATGTCACTGTCTCAAGTGAAGTGTAAGCAGTACTTCTTTCCTCCACTAGTCTAGGTTTCTAAAACAACCTACACAGAAATAACTTAAGGTATTTCATTTAGAGATGGGCCACTCGAATCCACCAAATCCTGAGAAGTATTCGAGATTCGAGAATTTGGTGTTTTACTGGATTCAATGATCGAATCTTTCACCTCATAAACATTGAATTCAAAAATTACATAGTTAGGCCTAATTGATAAGCACAACTCAATCTGTAATATTTATTTTGTCGGACAAAAGAGATATACATGAATAAAATCTTCTTTAAAAAAAATTGTTAGGTGTGGACAATTTACGTACCTAGTACCCCACCCTCCCAACTGTTGGGAAACTTGGATTCGGCCGTTTCGGCACTTGCTCACTTCTAAAACTTTCACCTCACGAACAATCTTGTAAATAATTTAATGAACACATTAAAACTCTTTAAAAACATGGTATGATATTTAAACATCTTAAAATTGTTTTTCCAAATAATGGACACTTCTTAATAAGAGAGATTTATTTCTCCCCCCCCCCCTTTCCCCCCCAGAATGTATCCGATATTAAAAGATACCACTGTATAGCTAAAATAGTCAAGATAACTTTATTCATTGCTTTATTATTATAATATATTTTTGCTCAATGCACTTTATATTATTAGTATTACCATAACTAATATAATCTGTTTGCCTTGGTACTATCTTCTGCCAGTCCATACTATATGTCGCGAGAATAATGAGAGGATGGGGTGAGATATCGACTTTAAATGTTTGGCAAGGCTCTCTATGTACTAAATATGCCTTAGGAAACGTTGAGGTAATGAGTGTTTAAACTCAAATGTATGGAGGTTAGCTGTGTTTCGACCTTATTCTTTATGACTTTATTATTGTCGGCAAGATGAACATTCTTAGTGCTGGGTGGTTTTAAAAAGAGGATTAGTCTTGAAGATTAAAGCTAAGCAAATATTTTGTGGCTCATTATGACAATAAACTACTTAATTGCTATAATCATTTCAGAATGGTTTTTGATTATATCACAAATAATTTATAAATTTCTAAAATGTGTAGACAATCGTTGTCAACCGATTTTTTTCTACACTTTAATTGATAAATGATAAATAAATATTTAAAAAATGTGTTATACATTAATTGGTGTTATACTATTGCTCTTTAAAATATAACGATTAATTGACATGATAAGTGGCTCTAACATTAATTGCTAAGAGTGTGCTAGCTTTGAATACTTTCACTTTGAATAATCATTCTCTTTGACAGAAAAATTCTGATTTGAAAATTACAAATCTTTGTCAATTTTTTTTAAAATTCAAAACACATTGATGTTTATTTATTTTATTTTCTGCTGTTACTTCTATCACACAATAGTGTTAAGATAATAAAAAAACTAAAATCAATAAATTAGATTTTTACGACAATTTTTTCATTTATCATTTTAAGATGAGATATATTATTTATGTTTGATCTATAGTATTTTGTATGTTATAATTAATACCTGAACTAACATAGTTATGAAAAATTAAATACTTTTACCCATCAAAGGATTTTTTAAATATTCTAACTTTGATTCAGCTCCAGTAATTTCTCATATTATTCGATTGAATTTTGCTTTGAATTTAAAAAAATGGACATTGCACAATTCTATTCATTATCGATGCACTAAAAACAGGTTGATTGCAGTTAATTAGTAGCCACATCTGTACACCTCAAGTTTCTAGACTTTACACCCAAAAGTATTCCAGATGTAAGGTGTCTTATCACGAGCAAACAGAGAAGCCATTATTTGTTCTTGTCACAAATGATGACATTTTATTGTGATGGACATTTTTGTTCCCAGCCATCTTCCTTGTCCTTACTCTTAGTAGCTTTGAGTTGTTTTTTTTGACCGTGCTAGAGTTGGTATTTTGGTTTGGTTGTGGGGAAAACAAAGTTTGGATTTGAATTGAGAATCTCTGATATTACTTTTGTGCTATGGGTTCAAGACACTTTTTACCATTGTATTTCTGAACGATCTCTTTCCACCTGAAGTTGGTTTATTTTAGTCTGATTTATAAAAGTTTTGTGGATATTCCTGTCCTTGCTCTTCTCAGGCTATGGGAGTGTTAAGAGTTCCTTGTCTGGTTAACAAACTTAGTGAATGTAAAATGGGATGTTCTAGCTTTTTGCCTCATTCTGGATGATGTTTTTCTAATATTTTTTCTTTTTACTTTGGCTTTCAATCACTATTTGTAGGGATCTAAGAGTATTCAGATTTTTGAGCCATGTCTGAAATAGCCATCAGGATCATCAGATTTATGGGTTTGCACTTTGAAGCTCCTTAAAAAAGGTTATGTCTTTGCACGAATTGTGTGTCTGGTGATGAATGACTCATTGTTTACTCTTCTCTTTACTTGTTGGGGAAATAGTTTGTGAAACAATCCACAGCTAGAAGGTAATGGGTTAAGAGTTTAAGAGGGTAGACTCAGAAGAACCAAACAAAGATTGCAGTTGGAATGTCAATGTCAGCAACTGGTTTTTGAGTGAGTGAAAGGGGTAAAAAGAAATAGAGTAGTTAGAACACTCAAGACAGTGCTGAGTGTAATGTAAAAGTGTTCTAAGTACACTAAACAAATCATGATATCTCTCTGGTAGGTCAGCACCAAGTGAACAGCTGTGCTCTAGAGTCTAAATGATGTTGAATTGTATCAATATTAATGTTTCTCTTACTAAGACTTATATGATAAAGTTAATTTTATAATTTAATATTCTTTAAACTATTTAAAACATATTAAAAATATTTTATTTTAAATATGTCTCTTTTTTCATTAAAAATAATTGAAATAATAAATAAATATATGTTTTTATTGACACATTTATGTATTTATTTAACCCAATCTCAAGATCAACTTGATATGCAGGAGCTTCATGAAAAGCTCGCTGGTAAGCGACTCATATTAAAAAAAATGTTTGCACAGACCTCTAACTAATGGTTTGGTAGACCTTGAGAAATAACACCGATTCTAAATTTATGACGATATTTTACACTAGCCGCTCAATCTGTGACAGTAAGTTTAGTACAGCCCTTGTGTGTTTGCAGTGTGGAATTGTTTAACCGCACATGTGTCGAGGCCCGTGACTGGATGCTGGAGAAGATGACCCAGTTAGACTCTGCAGAAGTGGGACCAGACCTGAAAACTGTGCAGGCCTTGCAAAGAAGACACCAACATCTAGAGAGGGAACTTGCCCCTGTTGAGGAGAAGGTCAACAGGGTCAATCTGCTGGCAAACTCGTAAGTTTACTTGTTAACTTATTGTTGTCACAATGGAAGAAAAGATAATTATAATTGTGTTAACATTCTTGTTAAGTTTTATTAATACCGTAGAGAAAAATGTTATGTTAATATATAATGTTATGTTTGGAAGAAGGTACAGGAAGGATGGTTAGAAACATATAAAGTGGGAATTAACATAATATGACTTTTACAATGGACAGAAAAACACGGTTTACACTATAGGTGATATAACTGTCGTAAATAAGTATTGATCAATTCTTTTTATGCAAGGTAATACTTAAATTTACTTAGGTTAGTGCCCGCCTCGGTGGCATAGTTAGCTAACACGTTAGTTTCATGTTGAGCTAGACTGCCAAGGACGGGAAGATTGAGGTTCGAATCTCACTCGGGTGAACTGGGGGTGGTTTTTTGTAAATGGTTTCCCACTCTTCTTTCATGCAAATGCAGGTTTACTTCCTCTTTATTCAACCTTCCCAATTCCTAACCCATTAACGTAATTAGTACTTAAGCGTATAACCCAAATGGGTAGTAAGACACAGTGTTTTAAGTATTTGAATAAGGGTAGCCAAAAGTCGCTTTCAAAGCATCCTTAAAATTATATTTTATAAAAATGTAGTGGTAGGGTGATTCAATTAATTCATTCTAGTTTCGGATTGATATCCTCAATTAAAGAGACTAACTCACGCTTGATTAAACACATGGAACCTAACCATTTTTAATTTAATAAATGGTTTTGTGCAGACTTTCTCCTTCTTTATCTAAAGTATACTACCGTATATATGATACGTTGGATATTATTTTAACTAATAGATATTGTTATGGAAACATAATGGGATCAAAAAGAACAGCACATTTCTCCTAAGAGCAATTATAAAATAATATGTACACACTGTTACAGAATCATATTATCTGTTCTATGCATTTTAAATTCCCAATTTCCCAAATCTTTTAATTGGAAAGGGATCATATTTTATGATTTCATTCAAGTTAAAATATAATTTGTCTACAAAGTGATGAGTAAGGTAAAATAAAGAACTTAGGTTCAACGAAACTATTATAAATAATATATTTTTAATCAAGCATTTTTGGTATCAAATATAATTAAATTCTAAACAAAGGTTTTAAGATTGGCTGAAAAATTTCTTGAATAAAAAATTCATAGTGTGAATTTTAATTGCTTGAACAATAAAATGTCACAATTATTCAAACTAATCTGAATAAATAAATTCAGTTTATTCATAGATATATCAAAAAATGTCTTTAACTGAGCAAGTGCCCAGTTACCCCTAACTTTTTAGTAACTAAACCTCTCACAAAAAGCACTGTTGGACTTCAATAATATTAGTGTGTCCAATTGTTACTCTTTATGATAGAAATGGATGCCATTTCAAAGAATAAAGTTAAGATAGTAGATGTGTTTCTATGCAAATAAGTCTAATGAAGGTTTTTTTAGTGCAGAATTTATCTCTATAAGGAAAACCTCTTTTTGCTTTATGCACTAATTGTATTATATTTGGAAGAAGGTCCAGGAAAGATTGATAGATACATAAAAAAGGAACTAACACACTACATTTTATACACAATACAAACCATATTGTAAAAACCAAATTTTGTTCAGCATTTTTATAATATGTTTATATCATAAAATTAGTGCATAATTCAATATTTAAAAGTTACTTTAATCAATATTTTACACTAAACATATGTTTTCCTGACTTAAATCCATTCCATGTGGCCTAGTGTGGTTATTAAATTTATTGCTGCTCAGTTGTGCTGACTACGTAGTTGTAAAATAAAGTAACTGAAGTTTCTGGTAACTGTCTACTTGTTGGGAGATGAAATTGATTTAACTTAAAATAAATCTATAGTAATTTTAATGAACATTTAATACAAACTTGACATTGAAACTTTTTTATAATAATTTTTTCCTGAAGAAGAGTCCTACAACTTTACAATGATAACTTATTTTTTATCTGAAAGTATGGCGTAGAGTTGATGAAAATTAGAAATTTCCTTTTATTCAAAGAATTCTCAAAGTAATTTTCACGGGGAAATAAGATGTGCCATTTTGTTTGTGATGTTAAACACAAATTTTAATTAAATACACAATTGCTGACTTTGGGATTATTTTTGTTGTAGTCTATATTGGCCCTCAAGTAAACTATCCTTATTTTTATAGTTGGATAACTAATTCCAAAATACTCCTGTAGGTCACCTTATGAAAACCTTGGATGCCAAATTTTAGCCTCAGTTAAAATAGTTTCGGCACATGGCCGAGATACATACAATATCACTAAAAACACTTTTTTGGGTTCATGTCACCATGAAATATTGACATACATCAAAATATTAAACAGCATTTTTTTACGATCACTATACTTCCGGTGTGACCTAAACAAATATTATTGTTAAAATTTGTATTTACCCTATCACAGTGATGAATTAATGGCTGGGTGGCTGGGTGTTGTGTTTGTTCTGGATTTAAGTTAAGTCGTGTGCTGATATAATCACTTGGCTCAGAAAGTGCACGCTAATACCTCAAATAAATAAAAAATGAAAATGCTACCTATGTGTACTTTTATTACACTCAACCAATTTAATAGCTTTGACATTTTTACTTTAATCTCAGATTATTTAGGTATTGCTAATAACTGCAGTGTGCTGTGTTTTAATATTGCATTACAATTTGAGTGGATGATAATCATCAGTAGTTTCACGTTTTGTTATGTTTTGAGCATAGTTCTGGTGTACTTTTATGAAGTCAGAATAGGTAATAGGCTGTAAAGGTGGATATTGAAACAAAGATATAAATAAGTCTAAAAAGACAGACAAGGGGAGTTGGGAGGTGAGCAGTTTCCCAAGATAGAATGCGAGTATAAAAAAATATAAATGTTTGAGATCCATTGTTCTAAACTAGAGATATTCATGTTTAAATATTTTCAGGGGAAGCATCTCTTTATCTTATTGGCCAATGGGGGTTAAGTGTTTTTGACCCCCGAATCCTCCATGCAGCTCTTAGGCAGCTCTTAGAGTACAGCATACCTATTAATTTTCTCAGATTACACTACTGATAATAATGTTTAATTTTAAAACTATCTATAGAAGGTATCACACATCGATCCAAAGAGAAATTTATATTATTTTAATTTCAAGCAAATAATTTGGCAAGTAGATTTTTGGTAGAAAAACAATATAATACACTTCCCTATTCATTTCTTCCAACACTTTTCTCTCTTCCAACTTTACACTTTCACATTTGTCTCTATCTAGGCTCAACCTAACTATCCTTTCATGTTGGCGTCCTTCACTATCACTTATTTTACATCACTGTACAGTGTTTCTACACTGTCTATTTCCAAACCACCCAGCAATAATTTATTCTATATACATAGATTTAGATTTTTATATTTAATTTTCACATCTACTACCAATAATTCAATTTTGAATAATATCTAGTTTACTAGCAAATATCTAATATATAGAATATAAATATTCCCATTACTTTCTAACACATTTTCTTTTGCACATGCCTTTTTATTCTTTTATACCATCTGTAATAATAATAATAATCCGAGCTTTCATGTTGACAGTGTGAAGTCTTCATATCCCAATGAAAAAGCAAATGTGAACACTCGTCAGAAAGAAGTTCAAGACATGTGGGGAAAAGTCAAGGTAAGTAACGTTAACTTTGGATACATGAATAAAGTACATTTCTGAACTATACATTTAAAATTATTTTTATAATATTTGAATATAAACTGCCCCTGGTAAGAGATATAAACATAGCCCCTTAAAAATCAACACAAAATTGTGTTATCTTTTTCTGGCAATGTAAATGTAATATTGGTGCATTTTTACCTTTCTTAATAAAATAAAAAACAAGAATACCACAAACGGTTTGAAACAGATTTACCTAATTTTGGGGAGAACATACTTTATCATTATAAGTGTTTTTATTTATATAATGACCCTCGCTTGTTTGAAAAAGTCCATACAAGGCCTAAATATGTATTACATTTTTGTTGTTAAATAAACTATGTAGTATTGAGTACTGAAGTTTATATAAGAAAGCCTACATTTTTCTCTTTTCTCTATTTTCACATTTTTACATTTTGCCATTTTTTAAACTATTTTTAAATCCTTTGGGCCTCATGAATCATTAGCTACTAATAGTTAATCATAGTTCATTCACAAATTATAGCAAGCTAAGATAGCTCTAAATAACAATTCAAATACGCCACTGATGTTTTTCACTGAGAAAGATAATTACCGATGTTCACTTGCATTAAAGTAGTGCCTTATGTAACTTCCAGTATGTTCATCAGTAAAGATCTATTTTCACATGTTGGCGAGTTTGGGAGATTGATAAGTTTTATACCAGATGTTTAGAGCTCGCTTCTGAGCTATGTAGTTATATTAATAGAAAAAGGTTAAGAAAGAATGATATCTTCTTTCAAAGAATGTTCTATACTCCCTCCAGTTTGTTGAACAAACCGAAACATTGGGTAGGTTTCCTTTGAAAGACAACTATTACTGGGTTTATTTCAGGGCCATCATTGTAAATTTTGAATAATGACGCATACAGCAATGTATTATGCATTCTGTCTACCACAATTAAGGAAAACATTTTAATTTCAGGCCAAAGCCATTGAGCGTCGTTCAAGATTGGAGGATGCAGTTGGTCAACAGATTTTCATGAACAGTTCTAACAATTTGGTAAGCTAAGCAAAATCAAATACATTAGATTTGAGTATTTGGTGTTTATTATTTTATTTATTTTATTTAATGTGCACTTTACAAACTGAATGATTATATAAGAACACAAGAATTTCTTTTGGCAAGAGTGAAAGGGCCTACCAGTTTTGCCAGAAAGTTTTGAAGGAAGTTGTGCTACAGATTTTTCCCAAGCAATAATCTGTTGACCCCGGCTGGGATATAAATGATGTTCATTTAAAAACATTCCACCTAAATATTTTGAAAACAGCACATTGTTCAAGAGAAAAAAAGTAGGGATGTTCGAGAACCACTTATTCAATTTGAAACGAGAATATGAAAAAAGCTTGAGTTGTGAGAACAAGACAATTTTCTTTGAAAGTAGAAAAATGTAAATTATGTTTATTTATGAAAATATATTATTTATAGTGTTCTAAAGTTTTGTTTGACTTTTGATTATCTGTAAGCTTATATTAACACTTAATATATAACTCCACATTTTAAATGCAATTAATAAATTAAAATTATAGTATTGCGTCTTACTACCCGTATTGGTTATACATTTAAGTACTAATTACGCTAATGGGTTAGGAATTAGGAAGGTTGAATTTAAAGGAAGTGAGCCCACATTTATGTGGCAAGAGAGTGGAAAACCACTTAGGAAAAACCACCCCCAGTTCACCCAACCGACATTCGAACCTTGATTACCCTGTACTCGGCAGTCTAGCTAAACACAAAATTATCGCGTTAGATAACTATGCCACCGAGGCAGGCTAGAAATTAATAAAATAGTGATATTTTCGATGCATACCTTTTATAATTTAATTTTATAATATAAAAGTTCTTAATGTCAAAATTTGATATTGAGAAACAATATGTATGACCAAAACATGTCTTAAGGAAGACTTTTTTGGTTAAAAATGCACCCTATAATTAATTGGGTCATTATGGTTTTATTAGCAATATTAAATTCCTGTTTTTCTTTTCTTTTTTAATTTCTTAGGGCCGTTATTTGCTATTTAATCCATTTCAAATTTCCAGAATCTTACTATTAGTTTTAAGTCTTACACATCTCAAAAAAATGTATTTAAACAAGAATGGTTTAGTCTTGAGGGAGAAGTGATGTTGCTAAGGTCATATTAAGTGTTTTTTTTTAAGGTGGTGAGTGTCAAGCTCTTTCAAGTAAAAACTATCATGAGATATGAGCCTGGACAAGTTGAACAACATTGTCAGCACAGGGCTTGGTATTAAAATTATTCAAAAATAACGCAGGAAGGGATAAGTGTGTTCACATTTATCTTCAGAGGACATTAGTTGTTTAAGAACTTTAACAAGACATTGTGTTTTTCTAGCAATGCCAATCACAAATCCAGTAGATGTCTCATTTACTTTCTATTGTAAACACCTGAAATACTGATATTAAAAAATGGTTTGCAGTCTGGAAGAAAGAACACAATTTTTCTATATAGAGGGGAGATTCAATGTTCTCAAAGAACGGCAACATGATTAGCACAAGAAGTTAACTTTTCCACACTTGCATAGTTGTTTTATAATTTTGTTCACATTAACAAATACATTTTTTTGTTTTGTTAGGTTTTACTATGATTATGTTATTTATGGGGCTAATAAACACCATAATAGCTCTAAAAATAACACTGATTCAAAATAAAAACTAAATATATTATTGTAACAAGATTAGAGTCTGGCAGCGGGACCGGCCTGTTCTCGTTGTTGTCCCTTGTATCTGCGCTCCTTGTTATCTCTGTCTCCCTCCTTGTCTGGCGGGTGGGCGGCGACCTTCTCGCTTGACTGGAGGATCAGAGGGGCCGAAGGGGTATGGGGGGGGAGGACGGAGACAAGTCTAGAGGGGTCTAGATCCTTTTTATTCTAGAAGTGGAGGATTCCAGACCCTCAGCTCTCACCACCCCTATAAATACAAGCTCAGCGGTAGCCTCAAGGCAGTTCTTGGCTCGCGACTGAAGAGTCCGGGAGTTCGTGTGGCGCGTGCCGCGGTAGTGTGTACGGCATGGGAGTGGACCGGCGTGTCCAGTGAGCGGACCTGCGTGTCCAGTGAGCGGACCTGCGTGTCCAGTGTG
>CABFVX010000194.1:317741-338894 GCA_902151425.1 Timema shepardi | reverse complement strand
TAGAATACTGTGTTAATGAACATTTTTGTGACTGTCTTTTAAATATTTGAATAGTTATTAGGTGTTTTATAGTTGTTAATTTGTTTATTTAATTTACTTATATTTTTATGTGTTCTATTAGTTTATTAATTTACAGACTTGATTAAGACTCTTTTTATTTTATTTTATGACTTGTTTAGTTGAAATTAGTTTATATGTACAGTTAATCGGTGTGTGTACATAGTGATAATTTTAATAATTAAAACTTTGAATATTCCGCGGGCATTTTCATTCGTGTTTGGTCGGCAGCATACCCCAATATCTCTAAAAGAACTCGTGGTTCACACGTCCACGTGTGAACGGCCTGTGACCCTCCCAGGTCACGTGCGCCCCCCACTTTACATTATTAATATTTTTGATCCTGGAATCTTGAATAGCCTTGAAGATTTGAAAATTTAAAGGGCACTTACCTAGTCATAACTTATAAATATAGTTTATATTTTGATTGGATTCATGTGCTTGACACATTTGTACCTGCCATCAGATTAATTACACAATTATTAACCTTCATATCTTGTTATATGTTCTAGTTGGGCTGGCTTTCCTCAATCAAAGAAACTTTGAATGCTGACGAGTCTGCTAGGGATGTAGCCACAGCGGAGAGTCTACTAAAAAAGCACCAAGAACTCGGTGATGACGTTCGAGCCCATGATGACGAGTAGGACTTAATTCACAAAATATTTTAGCACTCTTTAAATTACTGTAGGAAGTGATGTTTTGCCAACCAGATGTTGCGCAAGCTGACACAGCTTCTGTATACTCTTTTTATACAGATTTTGCATCCATGAAAAGCGAGTGTTTTATAAATCAAGACAGGAAAAACAATCTATCTAAATAAAAAGAACAGTTTGACAAAAAATATTTCTAAAGAACGCATCAGCATTTGCTTGTAAAGAGGATTTTAAGCTAACCTGCATTAGTGGTTGAATGATCTATAACTAAATTTGTGTTAAACTGGATTGCTGATAGCGGGTAGATAAAGGTTCGAAACCAGGTCAAGTATATTGAGTTGTTTTTCCCAAATAGGTTCCAACTCTCCCTCCCTATAAATGCCAGTACTTTGCCATAAAATTGTACCTTACACATCTCAATTCAATTGGAGTAGTTAATGTATGCATTTAACCTGAATGTTTACTTAGAGACGGTCAAAAACATTTCAAAAAAATATATTCGTGAGTGAAGAACTCTCCTGAGTACGGGATGATTACTGGATAGCTCTCTGGTAGGGATAGTTGATGCACTAAGCCACAGGCCCCGAGATCTATTTCTGTGTGCATGTGTCATTTTTAAAATTCACACATGTATTTATTCTTGGGTGGATATTGAACCTCAGACTCCACTGTAGGAGTCTGGTACTCTACCATACAAGTAAGAGCATATATCAAGCAAGTGAACACTTAGTTCTCTACAGCCATATGTGACTTGTGTAGATTCCGTGAGGTGTCCGAGCTAGGCGGCCAACTCTTGCACCGCAACCCCAACTTGACGGAGGTGCAGGAGCGTCTGGTGCGTCTTAATGCCGAGCATCAAGCTGTAGTCAGGGGATGGGGGGAGAAGGGCGACTGGCTACAACAATGCCTCGACTTGCAGATGCTCAACAGAGAGGCAGACCAGATCGACGCCTCCACATCTAGTCACGAAGTGTTCCTGGCAAACTCAGAGCTCGGGGTGGGTAAATTTGTGTCATCCTTTTTCTTATGCTCGTACACGAGTACAAAATGGAACCCTCTAAATAAACGGTGACACTGCCATCCATCCCACAAGGGCATTATCATAGCATAGTGGCTTATAAGTTAGAGACTTTTCACTACGATACCACCCAAATTCCAATGGCGGAACTTTTGACGTCCACAGTGGGGAACTTACAGGGCTCAGGCTATAACCCACCTTTTCTGTACCCTTGGTTGTTCAAGTCCAACAATGGAACGCTTAACGTCCATGGTGGTGAACTAACAGAATTCCTCTAACCCACTATGTCTGTACCCTTGGTTGTTCACATCACCATTCCTGTCTTAGTCTGTGCTCAGATCTCTTTGGATACTAGTATGAACTACTTTAACTGCCCATTAATTTGTGATTCAAACCATTTACACACTATTATTAAATAAGCTACTTGTCAAGTAAATAATTATTTGTTATTTTCTAACCTGCATAGAAAAGTGAAATGATAAAATTCAAACACATGTTTTTGTATTTTAAGGCCCAATTGATAGAGACCCTGATTTGTGGTATATAAAACCACTGGATTTTGTTAAATAAAAAGTTTGATTTCGGTATAAAAAGTCGGTAAATAAAAGAGTAAACCATGATTTTCGGTAAACAATATGTCCAAAATTTCAACTATTTTACTATTGCTTTGCAAAGCTCTCACTTGTGTCTGCAACGCACAGTATCCTCTTTGAAAATTAATTCCAGAGCAGGATTTTAAAAATGGTATTTTCCGAGCTGATTGGAAGAGATCAGAATTAACTTGTTTTGTCCCAAAGGAGCGAATGTCAAAAAGAGTACCAATGTTTTCAAAAAATGTTTTGGATGGGTCTGACTGATGGAATTAATTCAGCTTTATAAGGCACTACCGTCCTAAAGATTGAACCTGACTTTTGACATTTGCTTGTTTTAGAGTTGGAAGAATTTTCAATTTTTCCTGTGTTTTTTCTCCATAGTTCATGTCAGAAATCAGTTTAAAATTACTTTGTAGCTCTGTCACTTTACCATACAATTTATGACTGAAGGCATAGGTAGACCTTCGAGTATAGTAATTAATTCCACCAATTCAGAACAGTGATCAATTAAAAAGGTTGCTTGGCATTCAATCAACATTAGGGTTACTTTATCATTTGATATATCCTGGAAGTACTTAAAGTGCTGCTGTCACCTCCTCCAATGTGGAAAAATATTCCACTAGATCCACCAAATATTCACAGTGGTACACCACTAACAAAACCAAGTGTTCCATCGTGTTAATAACTGGGTTTGGAAATAGTTTAGCAGACTTTTCACCTTTACTGTATTTTTCATTCATAAATGCTAGATAATTATGTTTTCTCTTTCAAGTGTTCAGAAATACAGCCTTTGCTTTATTTAGCACCACACTCATTCAGCTCTGGCAGCTCTGCTAACCAATAATTTTGAACCAAATTAAGTTTGTGGTCCCAGCACTGTATATGCAGAAAATCATCTCTTAAGAGAACTTTCAAAGAAGTCACACATTTCGTCATGTAAGCGCACCATCTGTCTCAACACAAACTACATTTTCATAAGGAATCTCCTACTTGGTGATGGTGTCCACAAGTGCCTGTAAACATTCTGTTGCTGAAGCGCTCTGCAAAACTTTAACTGCACCAACAAACAATCTTTGCTTCGAATCAGCATGTAATGTTTTCAACAAAATAACAAAAACACGCTCATTTTCTATCAGTTGTATCATCACAAAGAATTGCAACTTGCTGTTTTTTTACATTGTCCTTGATATTATCCTCTTGACTTTGGTTAACTTCTGGGATCCAAACACTTCTTATAGTTTCTGCCTTAGGGAGGCCTCCTCAACCTAAAGCCGAAATTTAAGCATACTAATTTTTGATAGAACAAACTAATATCAGGCTATGTTGGTTGACAAAGTGTGTATACACTAATCTACTAGGCTATTTCACTAATTGTACTTAAAGATAAAACATCTCGAAAATAACCCAAATTAAACATTTCTATCTCATTTATCTTTTTGATAAATTAGTAAATAATCAAAAGTGTTAAAAAAACACTATTTTGTCACTAGGTAAATAAAATCAGAAAAGAATGGAAAATAATTGACCCTTATTGTTTTTGATTTTTAAATAATAAAGGAAATTTTAAAAAAATCTTCAAAATGGTTACCTTTCACATATTTATCCATCCAACATCGCATAGAAGGATGATCTAGTTTTTCAATGGGAATATTGGCCTCCATAAATGTTTCCGTGGTATCCATAATGAATTCTTTCCGGTATTCTTTTGAGTTTTTAGACTTTATTTAAGAATTTTCAAGGGTTGCTTGTTTTGATGATTCAGAAACATTACTTTTTTTCCATCTATGCAAGGCACTATTAATATGCTTCAAATACGTGTCTTTTCTGAACCAGTCAACGCGCGTGTTGCACAATTTGCACATCATTATTTTTTTAACTTTATCAAATATATAAAATCCTTCTTTTCCAAACTCACGCTCTCTTTTAAAAACACTTGAAACTTTAGGCATGTTTAAATATTAAATAAATATAAGAGGTTAAAAACAAAATGATCTTACTAACGATCTTTATCTAACGACCTGATGGAAGTGACGTCATCAGGAAGCCAAAGATATGAGTGTAGCGTAATCTCACTCTAGCTTAGATATGGCATTGTTTTTGGCTTCTAATTCTTTAAATACTTGCCTTCGGTGCCTAATATGGTTGTTGTTGTAGTAGCCAGTTTTAACACTTTTTAAAGCAAGTCTTTGGTTGAGGGAAATAAACTTTCTTTTGAAACACAATTATATTGGTTCAGTTGGTACTATTTTTATTTTTTTGTTCAAGTCTTAGAAAGGCCGCTAATGTCAGCAATGTTTTATTATTTATTCGCGTTTAGATTGAAAAAAAGTGACCATAATTCGCGTTTAAATGGCCAAATCGTCAATTTCGCAAATAGATTTAATTTCGTTTTATTTCGCGTCAATATTTTCACTCAAAACTGCCACAGTGATGTTTAATTATGTTTATATGGCAATTTTAATGTGCTAAGTAAAAGTTTGTAAAACACAACTCGCAAAATATCGGTGTGTCTACCAATTGAACAATCTCATAAGAGATAAGTGGTCTGTTATAAATACATATACAAGTGAAAGGAACATTTGTATTAGATTTGACTGTAATCTTAAAATATATATATACAAACCTAACGATCATACCTAAACATAAATGAATTGCAATGAATCCTTCCAAATGTTTATTTATTTAAATATAAATATTGTAGGACATTTACTATAAATATATATGGCACACAAGTTGTACATACAAAAAGGGATAATGCTTAGAGTATTGAAAACATTAGAACAACCAACAAATTAAAAGTATACAAATTTAATAATATGTTTTATTCTCATTAGTGAAAATAACTTAAGATTTAACATGTTTTGTAAAAAAAAAAACCTTGGGTCAGTCATGACTGCATCTTGAAAGGTCTTAAGTGCACATCTCAGCAAATGAGCTTTATTTTCACATTTGATTTGTTTCAAAATTAATTTGATTCATGTTTTAAAAGGTGTCAACAAAAAATGTATCATATGAAACTTGAATCAATGTATTTTTTTGTTTTGTTTTTATATTATTTTTCTCTTAGGTAATATTATTTCATACCCTTATGAATACTAAATTTCCCTTATTCTTTTTATTGACTTTACTAGCCTTGTGTGTATGTTAACTTTTTAAGGGTTCATTGGATGATGTTGAAGCACTTTTGAAACGCCATGAGGACTTTGAAAATACATTGTATGCTCAAGATGAAAGACTGAAGGCATTTAGTGAGATGGCAGACAAACTGATAGTTGCAGGCCATTACGACAGCAAATAGTAAGTACAGCAAATAGTCGAATATAGCCTGAATTATGGATTGAACTCACCTCTGTCTTTTTATCCTAAATAATTGTTGAATCCTCAAAACCGAACTTCCTTTGGCCTATGCAACTCAAATCTGAATTTCAACCATATTCTTTTATATCTTCAATTTTGATTTTGTTCTCATATATTTTAAAGTTGCTATAGAAAATCATAACTAAATGATAATATTATTTTGGTCTTAGGCTACTATGAAATCATATTCATTTAACTTATTTGTTTAACTCTTGTACATTTAATTGCAATTTAAAAATTCAGCACACATTAATAAAGTGTGTTGTTGAATTATATAAATAATATATATCTTGCTATTTTTAAATAATTAAATTAATATCCATTATGAACTAATGTCGCTCTGGTAGCTCCATGGTCTAAGGACTTACTCTCACAATGATGGGGAGATCTAAATTCAAATCCCGGTTGGATGTACCAATGGCGGTTTTTACACTCTCTAGGGAAATATGGGTGAACTTTCTCTAAATTCAACCTTCCTTAGCCTTTGTATGTTACTGTAATTAATATATTTGTATGTAACCTAAAAGGTTAGTAAGACGCTGTGCCAAAAACATTAATTAAATCCACTACTGGTTTTCATTATCAAACAATTGTAGTAATTATTTCCATCATTAGACATACAGTTACACTAATTAATTAACAACACCCACAACTGCACTATTTATTCCTACAACTACACACATAGATCTACACTAACTATTCCTATCACTAACCACCTGCACTAATTATTCATTTCACCCATTTCAGTGGCCACATGTCTTAAGACGCTACTCTCGGCTACTCTTTCAATAAACTTGGCTACATAAGATGAGGAAATCATGGTTCGATCCCAGTCAGGCGCACTCAGGGTGGTTTTTCCTAAATGGTTTTCCACTCTCCTTGCACCTAAATCCAGGTGCACTTTCTCTGAATTAAAAACCTTCTTAATCCCAAACGCATTAATAAAAAAGGGAGAGATGGCGCTAAATGGTTAGATTAAATTAAATATTGAAAAAGGATAGAAGGGCAAGATCTACACACTCACCAGAAAACTGGAAGCTTCAAAGTTCACAAATAAAACTCTACAAAACACTTTATGTAATTTTAGTAGGACACCAGTCCCCTTCTTCAGCAGAAGCTATAGCCATACTACCATAACCTAGTCTATGCTTTACTCTCTTCTGCTGAAGAAGGGGACTGATGTACTACAAAAATTAAATAATTATATGTTTTGTTGTGTTTCAATCGTAATTTCAAGGCCTACAGTTTTCTGGTGATTGTGTACACTTTGCTCTTCTCTCCTCCTTTCACTGTTTAATGTAACCTCACACAATATTGTAATTAGTACATAAGCGTAAAACCCAAACTGGTAGTAGAATGTGGTGCTACATAAAAATTACTCATGTCATAGTACATTTACACTTACTACTTACATTAATTTGTTGAATGTGATTTTGTGTTATAGTATTGATGACCGTCGCCAACAAGTGCTTGCACGTCGTCAAGGCGTGAAGGATGGGGCCCAGAAAAGACGAGCAGAATTAAATGCGTCTCACAAGTTCCAGGATTTCTCTGCAGATGTGGACGACTTGAAAGGTTGGCTCAGTGACAAGCTGAAGACTGCTGGTGATGAGTCTTACAGGGATCTTTCCAATCTCGAGAGGAAGTTGCAAAAACATGAAGCGTTTGAACGAGAGCTTCGCGCCAATGAAGGACAATTACGAGCTGTCAATAAGGTACTATTTGTTACTGGTTAGTTACATTAAATTCACTTCTTCTTTCTTTGTACAGAAAGTTTTAACTCAAAGAATATTAAACACTAATATTTGAATTAAGATTTATTATCACCAACCATGTTTTTATGTATGAAATAAAGTGATTTGAGCAAAAACAGTTGGTAATAAATAAAATGATAGAATATTAGGAAAATGGTAGCGCACAAATAAAAGTAAAAACACTAACACATATTTACGTACACATCAATATTTCGATGCTAATATAGCATCTTCCTCAGCAAGTAGTAGTAGACTGAACTGGATGCTGTTTTTAGTGATACCAAATTGACTGGTATAGATAAAAACTTCTCTGGTAGAGATGAAATTCTCTGAATGTTTCTTTACTACTCTATGGAAGGTAGGTGGTGCTGGTGTAGTCTCTGGGTTGAAATTAGCGAATATTTTGGTTGGGTGGTTTTCTAGACTTTCTGATCCATTGATGTGCCAGTTCCCATCTTATTAACTGAGATATATTACATTGTATCTTGTTAAATGATTTTAACACCTTGACAGTGTAGCAGTCCTCAAAGTTGAGGTTATGAGTGGAGGCGTGTGCTGAAACTGGTTTTTATGAATTCTTGATTTTTGTGTCATGGCGATGTCCATTCATTCGTTTACAGAGAGTTTCAGTGGTGAGGCCAACATATTGTGCAGTACATTGTTGGCATTCTAGTTGGTAAATTAGGTTACTGAACTTACATGTGTGATTGCCTTTGATGTTATAGATGGAGTTGGTGATGTTGCTAGAGAAAGTGGTTGCTTGATGATGTATTTGGCAGGTTTTGCAAGCTGTTTTGTTACAAGGTTGAGAGCCTGTTGTGGTTGATTGAAGGTTGTATAGTTTTCAGTTTTGAGTTTAGGTTACACCAGAAGTTTTCTGACTAATAGAGGCATTTTATACACAAGGACTGGTGTTTTTTTTTATAATATTGTTGGTACGTCTGGATGCTTCCAATATGTGAAAACCTCACACTAATATTCTGTTTATCTTTGTAATCCTGGATAGTACTTTGTCACTAGAGGTATGGTATCTGGTTTATATGGTTTGGGTAATTGTGGAGTTTCAGCCTAAACCTCTCATTAAGAATCTACTTCGACTAGCTTAAACTCCACAATTACCCAAACCATAAAAACCAGATACCATAACTCTAGTGACAAAGTACTATCCAGGCTTACAAAAGATAAACAAAATATTATTGTCAGGTTTTCACATATTGGAAGCATCCAGCCGTACCAAAAATATTCTCAAAAAACCACCAGTCCTTGTGTATAAACAGCCTCTATTAGTCGGAAATCTTCTTGTACACCCTAAACTCGTAACTGAAAATGACACAACCTTCATTCAACCACTACAAGGCTCTGAGCCCTGTAACAAAACAGCTTGCTAAACCTGCCAAATACATCATCCATCAGCCACTTTCTCTAGCAACATCACCAACTCCATCTATACCATCAAAGGCAATCACACATGTAAGTTCAGTAACCTAATTTACCAACTAGAATGTCAACTAATGTATTGCACAATATGTTGTCCTCTCCACTGAAACTCTCCGTAAACAAATGAATGGACACCGCCATGACACAAAAATCAAGAATCCAGAAACACGTTTCAACTCATAACCTCAACTTTGAGGACTGCTACACTGTCAAGGTGTTAAATTCATTTAACAAGACACAATGCAATATGTCTCACAAGGGAAGACCACGACGCTTGGATCACGAATTATCTTCATACTTTGTACACTTTTAGTAGTCCATTAGGACAACATAATGTGCAAGTAGTAAGGCGTTCTACTTAGGCGTTTTTGAGAAAATCGCAATAGAAGTTTTACGCGTCAAATATGTACCAGTGCATTGCAACTATGAACACGAGATAGCGGCGGTCGAAAGGTTAGTGTTCCAGCTCCATAATTTCCTGATCGAGTCCCGCTCATTTTTTTTTTTCAACACTGGTCATATTCTTTCATATATATATATATATTACAATTAAAGGTAATATAATCAAAACATATGTTTTGCATGTACGTTTATTGAATTTCCAATGTTATTTGGCTGTTTACTAATTTTTATTATAACAAATATATATTTATAATTATCTACAAGTAAATGACCAAACGCATAAAGTTTTCCTGGAAATGTATGCCTGTCTTGATTTGCGAAATCCCTTATACCTGCAATCGGGTAAGGTATTCGGAACTGTTGTGCACACTTTGACCTGCAGGTGATACGCTTCGACCTGCAGACAGAGGTTTAAAAAACAAGAGTAGGGCCAGGCTTGGGCTTGGGTTCTATTCTTATAGGGCCGATGCAATAGAACAGGCATCATTCGGCAGTTAACTTGTGTAGCGGTGATACCTTGCTAATGTAGCAGGATTGAATAGTGTACGTGTGAATTTTTTAAAAATCACAAAATCTACATTTTTACTGAAAAAATTGAGGCAACTCTTGGTTCTTCGACTATTGTGAATGATGAATGGCATGAAGATTCAGTGCATAATGTAGTTGAAAAACGTCAGTTAAAAGATGTGTTTGTATACTGTGATAGTCGTCTTCAAGAAGCGGACCTTATTGATAGAGAATCATCAGCAACAATTTCTTCAAATGCAATGGTGATTGGAGAAGAACTGTATCATTCTACCATCGAAATGTTAGGAGATAAGATACTTATTACTGATGAGGACCTCATTCATTTCGACGAAGTAGATAAAGAGGTTTATTCCGTGAAGTTGAAGGAGATTTTTCCGACAATGAGAATTATGAGCCAGTTAACTTGCATAGCGGTGAGACCTTTGTAGCAGGTATGAATAGTGTACGTGTGAATTTTTTGAAAATCACAAAATTTACATTTTTACTGAAAAATTGGAGGCGACTCCCGGTTTTTCGACTACTGCGAATGATGAATGGCATGAAGATTCAATGCATAATGAAGTTGCAAAAGTCAGTTAAAAGATGCATTTGTATACTTCATTCACGGGAGGAGTTTACCTCTGAAAGGTCTTTTTTCTTACCAATATCCTACTATATAATAGATTTCTGGTAGGGAAAAAAGTCCTTTCCCAGGTAAACTCCTACCGTGAACGAACTTTATACTGCGTATACTAATTTAACATAAGTACCTCGATATTATTCAAAGCGGAATGGGCTACCATGAAGTTGGCCCCTCTTCCCCTGATGTAAACATACTATTTGTGGGCCTTTCAAAATGAAACCAACAAAAATTTGTGTCTAACAATCCGGAACAAGCGAGAAGCAAACGATTGCAATCAAAACACCATGATTTTTTTTAAAGGGGGGAGGGAAGATGTTTCCATAAAGTTGGCCCCTCATGAGTAAGGGAAGTATTAAATTCACGTCCTATTTGTGCAAGAACAAATACACGGCAAACAAAACTTTATGCGGAGCAATTCGGAACAAACTCTATCGCAACCATGAAAATATCAATTTTCCAAAGTGTATGATGGGGAGGGGGGTCTACCGTGAAGTGCCCCCTACCCCCCAATATAATAAACATACCATTTTTTGTGGGTTTATTAAAATGGAACAAACGAAAATCTTTACGAAAGAATCCAGAACAATGATTGTAATCATAAAAACTTGAATATTTCATAATGATAGACCAACTACGGACGTAAATGATGGATATCCAACCATAAATATAATTGAAGAAAACTCTACTGAATGTATTGCTCTTTTTGCAAGCTAATCAACACATTATAGCCTTTGCTACTCTGATGCTTCATCACTGACCAACCATGAAATGATCAAACTCTAAGTTCGAACATTTGACCCACGGATTATCAGCTTACGTCTGTGCCTTTGTGCTGACACAACAAGGCTGCTTGACGTACACTACCATAATAAAGCTGAAGTCATGTATCCATGCAAAGCTCGAGAGTTTCTAGTGTTAGTAATGCCCTTAATCCAAGTACTCTTGGAGCCGTAGTTTAAACACATACGGTAACTAGTCTCAACTAATATTACATACGGGACATTTGCACCCTAGTTTTATTCTGTATAACATAAATAAATACCTTCTTCCGCTCTATGATGCAAAATAATAATAGGTTGCTAAAATATTGAACCAAAAAAGTATATATGTTTATTGTTTTTTAAAAGTTTAACGATGGTTGCAGTAAAGATTTTTTTTACGTTGACTTCTTCTATTTACTGACATTTTCAGATACAGCCTTTGCAAATTTAATCCATTCCATTATCTCATTTTATATAAGTTATATCTAGCACTAAATCAAATTACTAAAAGGTTTCTTTTGATTAAATTAATTGTAGTTATCACTTCCTCTTGTATCACTGTAGACCGGCCAAGGTCTTCTATCGGAGAACAACTATCGGCGGGCAGATGTGGCCAAGATGTTGCAAAACCTAAACATAACGTGGGAACAGCTGGTCGCACTCTCTCAAGACAAAGGTCGTCGTCTGCGACAGGCCGCCTCTCAACACACATACAACCGCACCATGGAAGATACTAAACTGAAGCTGGACGAGATGGTGGTCAGCTTGCAATCCAAGGAGGTTGGCACAGACATGCGGAACTGCAAGGATCTTCTCAACAAACACCAGGTACTACTTGACTCATAAAATAAAATAGTTTATTGCTAAAGATGAAAAATTTATCCTTCTGATATCAGCTAAAATCACTAGATTTTTTGGTTTCTTTTAACACCAGATCCTGAGCCAATTTATTTTTGATTGATGTTTTTTTATTATCAAATTTTGATACTATAGTGCCAAAATACTAACATAATTTTAATGAAATTGAGATTTTGGTGAAATAGAAATCAATTGTATTAATATATCAATGAATATTGTTTTTTGGGTAAAAGAAATATTCAAAAGTAGAGATTTTATGGTTGTAGAAAATACTCTGATATCGGTTATTGTATTAGGACAGAAAGAATTAAAGATAGACTGACACTTAGCTCTGGGGTTGTTCCACAATCTTACCAACTCTTCCTAAATACTTAAATTCCTCGACAAAAAACCTGCAACCCTAAATGGGAATTGGCCCATCAATATATCATCAAGTCAGCCAATAGAGTCCCACCACTTGAACTGGGAAAGTCAGTTCGGCCACACATTAAGTTGACAATATTGGCCTCAGTTGAGGGATTGCTATAAAGATAGCTAAATGTTTTTTGTGTGGTGGGGAATTGATTTAATGAAAAAGAAGATCATATCAAATCACAATTGTTGAAATAATATTCCCTCTCCTTCTAAAAACATGGCTGAGGCCAGATTACACTGAAGGAAAGATTCTGTGTGTTGTGTTGTGGAATGTTTGCCATACAAGGTGTCAGAAACACAAATGGTACAATATCAGCTTAAACCATTTCAATGTCACAATAATAATATAATTTATACTATTATATAACACAACTGTTTATTTTTATTTATTTTTCTATTTAATCCAAATGATGACAATCAATATTGCAGTTTAACTTAGATCATTAGTCTACTCTCTTAACTAGAAGAAGTTGTCTGGGGCAGTTAAAGTGGGTCTTTAAAAATATGTCTGTGTGTTTTTCAGTGTTTTATCTAAACAATTTATAACCTTATGCAAATCTCCTAATTCAAACCATAATTTTGCCTATTTATATTTTCTAAATAATTTTAATTTTAAAATGTGATCATTTGTAATACATGTAACCATTTTAATTATTTTAGGCTTTGGAAAATGACATGCATCAATTGGACAATAGGATTGGTGATTTGGTAAATCTAGGGGAAGAAATGGTTCACGAAGGTCATTTTGATGCAGACAACATCATTAAAGCCAGTAAAATAACTCAAGATAAGTAAGTGTGAATGTAACATTAGTTAATATTATTATTATTATTATTATTAGCACCGCGTCTTACTACCTGTTCGGGTTATACGCACTTACGCTAATGTGTAATGGTAGGGTGATTGTGAGATGAAATGGAGGACCTACAGTTTAAAGTGGGATCCGAACCATGGTAGAGGCCTGGCATTCCCCACATTCACAAGATGTCTTGTCAGAGGTGAAGGAAGGGTTTGGTAATCAGATAAATCTTTGCCGCGACCGAGGATTGAACCTCGGCCGCCAGCATAGAAGTCTGACACCTTACCCCTACACCGTCAGGTCACTTACTAACATTAGTTAAATATACAAGGGCAGATTCAGGACCTGTTGTTGAGGGGGCGGTTTATTTTCATGAGGCTCCTTCAAGCATAATAATGTTAATCAATAGAGATTTTAACTTATAATAATTTTAGTAATAATATTGCTAGCCTATAAAAATTATTTCAATTAATAATTATATTAATATAAATAGAACATGAAGTAAAAAAACACAATTTTGTCTAACAAATTTGTAATTTCGATACAAAAACATAAAACAAAAAAGTCATTGTCACTATAAAAGTAATAAATGTGTTCACAGGCCTAAAATGTTTTAGTATTCGTAGGAAATATTTGTATTTTAATACAAATAATTGGCTATCATACTAAACTTAGTAATCTAATTACTGGAAGATCATATAATTCTTTCACAACCTTGGTTTACATGGATGACAGCTCAAAAAGTTACTAGAAATAGTAGCTAATGTATTCCTACGCCAACAGCTGACATTTTTCACTTTGGATAACTGTAATGAAAACATGATAATGTATGAATGTGATATCTAACCACAGAAATTTAGGCCAATATTAATTATATTTATTTTAGGTTGGGTACAAAGCTTGTTTATTATTTTATCCCACTTAAAAAAAAATATTCGCAGCACTTTCATTAAAGGTCTAACAAATATTGCTTCAAAATGGCAACTGATGAATTTAAACCATGTGATTGAACATGACATAATCAATTTCTTTACAATGATACACAATGATATGCAATGGATTCAAATATTTTATTCACTTAAATGTTTTGAAATACGATAAAATAATCATAAAATAATTTATTACATATATAAAAAATGACAAGTATTTTCTCTTTTTCAAGTAAATACGATGCCTGTATTATAAGGTATTAATGTATGCACTATATTACACATTATAGATATGATTCCAAAACGAATAAGTACTTTTAATTTTGTTTAAAATATTGTTTGGGATTGGGTAAAAAGAAATTATTAAAAGTAATTAAATAGTGGGAGAATACTTAAGTTTACGTTATTTTAAATGTAAAATATAACATGTAGTTAAAACCATAACATCTATAACAAAACAGTGATCTTTCACAAGTGTTGGCAAACCAAAATTTAAACATATGATTTTTTTTTATCTGGCATCAGGTTAAAACCTATCATCAAAGTCTCTAGTTTTAAGCCACTTGACGCATATTAGAGCTATGTTGACAGAGTTATTGATTAGTTCATTTAGGAGAGAGGGGTAAGTCATTCTTTACAACATCAAGGTATTGGTTTCATTATTGTTGATCCTATGCTGGGAGTGGGGTGCAATCACCCCCATCACTCCACCCTGAATCCACCACTGTAAATATATAGATTTTAAATAAATTTTATCCAAATAGATAAGTTCATATTTATTGATACCTTAGTTCAAAAGTGTTACATTCCAAATCATTTAAGTATCATTATGCAATTAAAATAGATTGTAAGTCTGTGCAAATCCATGGTTTTCCTTCTCAAGTTGAATCCGAATCTTGGAAAACCAGCTCAAATCAATTCCGAATTAAATATCATGCTCAGAATTTTTTTTCAAATCAAATCCAAATCAAATATCATACTAAAAACAGAATTTTGAGTCGAATCCAAATCAAATAATTTTATTTTGAAAATGTTTCAAATCTAAATCAAATAACATATCCTTAGGAGTCTTTGAAAATATTTTAAACTTAATCTTTAGGTTAACAAGTAAACGACTCACTTATGAAAGGCTACAAATGAAATGAATTACTTTTTTTTTAATGGTCCCATCAAATCCGAATCTGAAATTTACTTTGATTCAAAATTTTGAATCCACCACAAATCTCTCTAATAATAAGACCCGAAAGCTCTAATCGAATCCGAATCTTAGCAAGATTTGAGTTTAGATTCTAAATTTTGATAGTTCACACAGACATAATAGTTTCTAACAGAAATGGAGTTTTATGCGACTTATTTTAACTATAACAGTTTTCATATATATTTATACATATTCTGAGTTATTGATGTTAATATTTAAGATGGGTTGAATCTTTAAAATATTTAATCTAAAAGTTCACATATTAAAAATAATTTTTTCTTAGCATCGTGTCTTAATACTGGTTTGGGTTATACGCTTACGTACTAATTACGCTAATGATTTTAGGGATTAGGAAGGTTATATTTAGATTAAGCATACCTGCATTTGTATAGAGGGAGAATGGAAAATCATTTTGGAAAAACTACTCTAAGTACATCCGACTGAAATTTGAACCTCGATCTCCTTGTCATTAGCAGTTTAATCTACTGTGAGAGTGCACCTTATCTCAAGTGACCACTGAAGCAGGTAAAATTGTTTTAACGTTTGGTACCACTGTATAAAACAATGATAATAACTGTGTTTCTTTAGATTTGCAGATCTTCGTGAGCCTACCCTCAAACGACGGGAAGCTTTGGAGGAGTCATTACGATTTCATAAGTTTGGTTTTGAGCTTGACTCAGAGCTCCAGTGGATCCGGGAACATCTGCCTTTAGCGTCATCAGAAAAACTGGGTCAGAACTTGCACCAGGCTCAATCTTTATACAAGAAACACCGCAAGCTGGAGGCAGAGATTGACGGACATCAGTCGATGATTGACCGCACGTTGGCATCGGGGGAGGCACTTGTGCAGCAAGCTCATCCAGAGAACAAACAGGTGACATTTCTCGATAATATAACTATTAATTAATTGGGAAATGATATTAAAACCAAACGACAGGTAATACATGGTTTAAAATATTAAATCAACAGGTCCTGGATTTTTGGGACGTTTCATCGGTTTTTTTTTTTTGGTAAATCACCAGAATTGCTCATGTGTGCATGAATTTTTTTCATGATCTTCTGGTTGTATAAATATTTTATACAGGACAATCTTTGCCATTTTGAATTTTTAAGTCATATTTTCTTATTTTGCACAATTTAAGTTTTATGCATTTTTGAGTTAATTTATATAATAAAGTCTTTTATAACTATAGTGTTCATCGACTGCCTAACATTTATGTTTAGTATCTGATAACCAACATTTTGTTTCCGTCCTGAGATTTGGGAGTTTATTCTATTTTTGAGAATTTCTAAAGCTCCATATTAGAATCTAATGGGAATTTTATTGATCTTGATTTCAAGGATTAAGCTAATTTTGAGTTAAAATGGGAAAAAAGTGTTATGACATGAATTGCCAATTATTTTTTAAATTGTAAGTACCATTGTCATTTTTCTTTTGTTAGATTGATCAGTCCTGTTTAGCTGGGATTGTAATTAGAGGTAAGGTGGTTGAAAAATGTAATATTAACTCTGGAAAATTTGTCTTATTCTATTGTTTGCATGTGTTTGGCTTAAAGGACAACTGCAACGCTGAACATCTGCAGTGTGTTAGATTATGTAATGCACTTTTTTAAATTTAATTATTCAAATTTTCTCACTTTTAATTTTTATATTAGAAGTTATAGGTAGTAATTATTTGTTAAATGGGACATAATTAGTCACCCAGACAATTTTATAAAAATATAATGCCCAAATGTGAATTATAAGCTTCTTTTATGTGTTACTATTTTGTGTGCATGATTTTGTTTTATTTTTTATGTTTTAGTTACATATATTTAGTACAAAATACATTTTAATACTTTTACTTAGATAAATTCTCTAAACATGCTAGAATAAGTAATAATAATGTGATGTTGCATGATGATTTCTTTTTGAAATTGTGTTAGGTTATGACAAGCAAGTTTACACTTTTGAATTGGTTACAGCTTAGTATCGAGTGTTGTTGACCAAGTAGTTCTAACCAAGTTGAAAAACGAAAACCACTCTAGAGTTGTGTTTTACAAACAAAGATGGGATGGATTTTATATATTAGCTTTTAAGTTAATTTATGAAATCATTCATGTAGGTCCAACTGTAAATCGATGAATTATGCTGTAATTAATTTTATTCTTAACTTGATTGGTGTTTGATTTAAATAAGCCCTATATTTACACATCGCCACCATCATAATATATTTACACAGCATACTTATAATTAATTGTTAATAAAATGCTTATGGTAACAACAAAATATGTGTTAGCTGAACCAAAATATTTATCGGTGCTGGTGTTTGTTCAAGTTCTTTAAACAAACATTTTAAGGTTTCACTTCATAAGAATAACAAAAATAGTTATACTATTTCAAAATAGTTTCATCTCACTCTCAAATTAAAACCTTAAAATTATACATGGGTCGAATCCACTATTTCTCAAATCTGAATCTACATTTTATTTTTGAATCTCGAATCCAAATCCTAGCAAATCGTTATAAATTTTAATGATTCACAAATAGACCTACATTACACAATATAGGCCTAAACTGTGAATTAAGGTTTATTCCAATCGTGATTTCAATTTTAATCAACCCCAACCTCCCCCCTCACAAAACACAGGTTAAAATCAATCAAAATTTGAGTGTCTTTTAATTATATTTAAAAAGTGTTGTTAGAATGAATTGAGTTTCTAAAAAACATGCGGAATAAACAGATTAGGCCTAGTTATCCTTTGATCAACTTTAATCATCATTAAAGGATATTTTATTATATTAAGATAGCAAAAATTAAAAAATAAAATAAAACAACATGCTTAACATTTAAACATACATTGGAAATAGTAAGCTCAATATTGCCTAAATATATTTTATTATTATTATTAAAATTTTCTTATATATCCATTATCTCTTTTCGCGTAGAAAACAAATATATTCGATTCTTGCGATATATCGATTTCTGAGAATATATTCTATTTAAAACATGAACATATTTTCGACTAAAAAATATTAGTTCCCATTTTATAAGGCAGGACTATGTTTGAATATTTCTACAATTACTTCAATAACATATTTTTTTAAATAATAAAAACTAAGTTAAAATAAATTTAAAAACAGCAAGTCATTATTTGATTCTTAAAATTCAAGAGCGCTTACTAAGTGATCAGATTACCTGAATTGATTATAAACAAACAATCGATATACGATACATAGGCCGTTAAGGATAAATAAACAGTTTTATGCTGTCTGACTGTTGACAGTATTTACTTTTCATCAAACCCAACAAAATGGCTAATTTAAGGATCGTATGCAATAAATTGGGGTTCTTTTCATAGTTGTAGATAATTAAAACCAGTTGGGTGGTAAGAATTAATATTGTCTTTATTTTAATCATCATTTGGGCGAGTAAACATAATATATGTCATGGTGGCCGACTTTATATTGTGTGTAATGGCGGCTGACTTTGTATCATCCGTAATGTGTTCTTATTTCTTTTAAAAAAATCCATAATTTGTTTAATTTATTTCGAGTTTATTTGTAATTCTAGTTATGATTTTCAGTTTTTGAAGAGTTTTAATGTGCTCATTAAAGTATTTACAAGATTTTTCATGAGGTGAAAGTCTTAGAAGTGAGCATGTGCCGAAACGGTCAAGTCCAAGTTTCCCATACAGGTGGGACAGTAGGGTACTAGGCACATAAGATTTTCCACACCTAACAATTTTTTTTTAAAAGAAGATTTCATTCATATTTATCTCTTTTATCCAACAAAATAAATATTACGGATTAAATTGTGCCTGTTAAGTAGTCCTAACTAAGTAATAAGTAAGCCTAATCTGTTTATCCCACATGTTTTTTAGAAACTCAATTCATTCTAACAACACTTTTAAAAATAACTATAAGACATTCAAATTTTGATTGATTTGATTTTTAAACAATAATATGAGTCTAGATTGTTTAATTTGGCTGGATTTTAACCTGTGTTTTGCGAGGGGGGATGTTGGGGTTGATTAAAATTGAAGTAAATCTTAATTCACGATATACACCTATATTGTGTAAGGTAGGTCTATTTGTAAATCATTATAATTTATAACGATTTGCTAGAATTCAGATTCAAGATTCGTAAATAAAATGTAGATTCGGATTCGAGAAATAGTGGATTTGACCAATCTCTAGTTCTAGTATCTACGATACCATGATTGCCAAAGATCAATATCATTACTATCTCACAAACATACCACCCACTCCATCTTTGTATTTTTGGGCATATCTCCTCTAATTTCTACAACACCATTATACTTAATAAATATGCGAGTAGCCCTTTCGGGACGTGAGATTCTTTGTAAAAAAAACCCACCATATTATCACCACATTACATTACTGATTATTGTGATAATTGAAACCTGCTGTACCTTCTCAATACAAAAACAACCACTCTCTATCAATTTATAATACAGACAAATATTGTTCATTCTTGGTTTTTTCATTTGTGTGTTGTAATGAGATGTTTGTGATAATGAGGTCATTTTTTAGCTATATTTGATTTGATTCTAACTGTACATAATTAAAGTGTGTATATATATATATATATTACTGCAGCTTTATTCAAATAAGTAGTAATGCAACTTAAATTTCTTCTGAGGATTAAATAAATTGATTTTACCACAGGTCTTTTATTTTATATGCTAATTTAATGTCTGAAGTTGAGATAAAATATCAAATATTGGGGGCAGATTTATGGCAAAGTTTCAAGCAGATTAAAATATTTTGTTTTATTTTCAGGTAAGGTAAGGGTTGGTAGGGGCAAGGGTACATTTATCTTGTCATTGGTTACAAAACTTGTATTGATGAACTTCTATCCTTGATGCACAAATCTAGCTTATGTGCTCTGTTACAGATCAAGAGTCTGTGTGCAGAGCTGAAGGAAGCATGGCAGGACCTTCACAACAAGGCGGCTGAACGGAACCGAAAGTTAGAGCTGTCTTTGAAGGCTCAGCAATTCTTCTTTGAGGCTGGTGAGGTGGAAAGTTGGCTCATTGAAAAGAACGATGTCCTCAGTTCGACAGACTACGGCCGAGACAGGGATGCTGCGACCAAACTTCTCACCAAACACAAGGCATGTCCTCTAAACTGTGATTATATTGGGAAGTAACATTACTGTCCAATAAATTGGTTTGGACTTTTGTATTTTCATTTTATCCGTATCTTAGTTTTTATTAGTATTTTGATAGTTTCTCACAGTTTTCAAAGGTTGGAAAGAGTAAGAAAGGAAGACTTCAATGTTACTTTTTTTTGGTGAGATGGAAGTGGGGGTCTTTTACAACCTTAGCTTGCAGTAATTTATAGAGATTGTTCAGTCTCTGAACTGTATATATTTAATATTGTAAAATAGCCTCTGTGGAATAGTTTGTTTAATCTTAGGGGTGTGCGAAGCTTCGAGAATCTCGAAGTCGAACCGAATATTAATTAACTTCGGCTTCGACTTCGACAAACAATATTTACTTCGAAAAATTTGAAGCTTCGGCCAAAAAAAAAAGTATTTTCAATTTTAACCATTCTGAGCTATTATTCTAGTAGATTATATTTATGTTTACCACACACAATTCACAATTTAAAACAAAAATAAACGTTGAATTATAGAATACTTACTAATATGTATGAATCCCAAGCTTCTAATACAAATTATTTTCATTTGTTTACTTTACGAAAGATGGGCCTTATCGATTTATAGGTTAAATATCGATTAGTTCGATATTTTTTAATATCTATG
>CABFVX010000194.1:269660-307949 GCA_902151425.1 Timema shepardi | reverse complement strand
TAAGATCTGGCACATTATCATCATCACTAGTGATGTCAGAATCACTTTCATACACAAAGTCACTGTCACTGTCAATAGTATCTAAATAGTCTAAAATGTCCGAGTCATTTAGCCTAGAACTTGGACCGGCCATTGCCTAGCTAGAATATTTCAACTAAACAACACTTATAAATAATAAACTTTGAATAAAACAACGAAAATATAATAAATAATATATAAAAATAAAACAGGTAAGAAAAATAATGGAAGCAAATATATTTATATAAATAAGGAATAAGGAAAAACCCACGAACTAGAAACGTATTCACATCATGATGTAAACAATGAGTATTACAAATTTCAACTGTTCAAAATAAATAGTTTTTCCAAGACCAATGGTGCTATCTGTTGGAAAAAGTATGAAATAAACCTAAATATTTAGAATACTGTATGTAGTGCCACCTAGTTATTAAAAATAAACTTATACGACCAGATTTAGCTGGAGCCGATATATCGGCCGCGGGAGTGTTTTAGCAGTACCATGGCGCGCCGAAATTTCGGCGCGCTGAGTGTTTAAGGGTTAAATGTAAAACCCAAAATTCATAGGAATCTACTAATTAAAATCATTTCTATCAGAAATGTAAAAAAAATTCTATTAAACTTTAATTTGTACTATTTATTATTCTCTCAAAATTTTTATATTTGATTTGAAATTATTCAATGTGATAAATAATCTTATTGTCACACCCCTAAATAATAGCTTACTTGAATTTACCTTGGCTCCAAGATCAAAACTCCTGGAGATTATTAGGGTTATGACACTACTGGCTGAACTAGTTCCTTAGCAGAACTTGTGCCCTACTACACACTGGCCATCATTAGGCTCAAACTTTGAAGTATTGTTTTATATACTCACACCCAAGGTTCTCTGCCTTCTTACAGTTATCTCACCTCTTGTGAAATTACGTGTAATCTACTATGATAAACAAGAGTCCCCGTTTTATTATTTCCTACTAGTTTTCTATGTTTTAAAATTCCTTTGAATAAAAAGATTTTCAAACATACTTTTCTTTCCACTATACGAGTTTGTGAAAGCAAGCTTATTACAAATGAAGAGCAAAAGTTTCATACATGTACTGTTGATTAAACTGACAAGATTTTTACTCAGAGATAGAGTAATGTTATATTTTGAATCAGTTGGAACAAAGGCCTGGTTAGTTATGCATCTGACAAGATAGCTATAATTTCTATAAGAGCCAAACAGAAATACTCCATTAATTTAGACAAAGGCTTCTTAATATTGCAATGTTTCAAATTTAGCGTCTAAATCTAGTTATTAACTGTTTTTTTTAAACAATCATTCCGTTTTGTTTTTTTTAAGTTAAAAAAGACAACACAATGTCGTTATAAGATGTAAAATGTATCTTACTTTAATTTTGAGAGTGTCAAATTTTATCTTGAACCCTACCATTATTGATATTAAAATCATTATTAAATAACATGTTTTGTATCCAGGGATTGTTGGAAGCAGTTGCTAGACCTGATGGAAAACCGTGAAAAACGCCTTCAAGCTGCCGGTGAAATTCACCGCTTCCATCGTGATGTAGCTGAGGCGCTCTCTCGTATTCAGGAAAAGAATGCAGCGTTGCCTGATGACTTGGGTCGAGATCTCAACTCTGTTTTGGCCCTCATCAGGAAACATGAGGGCTTCGAGAATGATCTCGTTGCACTTGAAGCTCAGTTACAGGTAAGCTATCGTCGATATGCATTACTATTGAATCTAAACACAGCTTGTATTTGTAATTTGAAAAATGACACCTGTATACAGGAATTGAACTTGGGACTGTTGGCCTAGCGCACCATTGCTCTACCTTCGAGCTATCCTTCAATCAACTTCTGATCACTCATATCTCAAGCAAGAGTCTTTTATTATTATCATCATCATCTTCATCATCATCACCACCACATCTTACTACCCGTTTGGATTATATGCACTTATGCTAATGTGTAATGATAGGGTGATTGTGAGATGAAATGGAGGACCTACAACTTAACTTCGAATTCGAACCACAGTGGAGGCCTGGCATTCCACACATTCACAAGTTGTGATTAATACACGTCTTGTCAGAGGTGAAGGAAGGGTTTGGCAAAATAGTATTTAATAAACATGAGGAAAATCATCAGCTAACCATGAGCCACCAGTGACTCGGTGGAGTTCACTTTTCAATTTACATAATTGTACTTGATACAGCTATTAGGTCCTGAAAATTGAACCGGGGGCCTTTGGCTTAGTACGCCAATGCCAGGTTCGATTCCTGTGTCCAGGTATCATTTTTCAATTTTCAGAAAATTATATCTAGATGGAGTAATCCTCATTAAAAGCATAAATAATAGCTTTGGCTATTTGATTCTAACAGCTATTATGGCTGTGCGAGACCAACTTTTTCAATTTTAGACGAGAATATTAAAAAATATATCGAGACATGAGAATGAGACAAGAAAACTTCCTTTGAAAGTATAAAAATATAAATTATGTTCAGCTAAGTAAATAGTTTATAAGCTTGCTTATGGTTATCTTATATTTATTCAAACACTTTAGATATAATTCAAACATATTTTAAATGCAATTAGTAAAGTAGTGATAGTTTCATTGTATATCATTTAGAAGAATTAGTTCACAAGCAAAAAGAGGTTTTCTTTATAGAGAATATTATATACTCACATCCAATGTATACCATTTATAATTTAATTTTATAGTTGAACAGATCGTGATATCAAAATTTGATATTTATAACCCAAATGTTTTTAATTAAGGCTGTTATGGGTAGAAAGGCGCTGCCTATTTTCTGATTTTTACAGTAGGCCTCTTATTAGAAATAGTAAATTCTTTGTTTGGTTTGTATATTTCTTAGTGCAGGTTGTTTTTTTATTTTTTTGGAAATTCATTTTAAACTTTGAGATGAGATCAAGATACTTTTTTTTTCTTGTCTGATTGAGATATTTTCGAGTCTTGCACAACCATACCTAACATCTTTTTGAGCTTCTAAACATCACTGGTTCTGCTCATTTAATTGAACAAGTGTTTGGTTTCTTCAACAACCTGTTTGTACATACATTTCAGAACACGTGTGATCACAAAGTAAATGATGTAAATGTGTTGTTGTTCAGGTGTTGGTAGAAGACTCTGCCAGGCTCCAAGCAGCATACCCAGGTCAGAATGCCAACCAACTAGCTCAACAGCAAGAAATAGTGTTGAGGAACTGGACAGCATTGCAGGAGAGAGCTGCCAATAGGAGAGAGGAACTGCAGTCCAGCAGTGACCTTCAAAGGTTCCTCACACAGGTTAGCCACCATATGTACATTTAGAAAGGCTAACCATTTATTTAATCTAATAAGGCAAGAATATTTAATATAAAAAAACCACACTTTTTCTATACAAAAGAAAGACTAAACTAATCATGTGCAGTACCACATAATCAGATAATTAATATACAGATATCAGATAATCTTCCTAATCATCCCCTTTTAGCGATTTAATTCATAAAAGTAGTTTTTTTAATGGACTAACACAAGGAATTCCACTGTGTTTTAACTCTTGCTATTAGATGGTTCCCCAAAATAATGTGTGTTGAAAAGAATAATGGGGGAGGGGGGAAAGGGTCTAGTATAATTATATTATGGCTATTTATGTGAGTTTATGCAAGAAAATCATTGGGAAAATATTTTATTGCACAAACATAATGTTTTGTTTTATTTTCATAAATCAAGCTATTATCAAAACTTATAATTATTACTTCAGACTGCTTCTGGGTCTAACGCTCTACTCTTGGTCAGGTTTACTAATTGTTGTTTTCTAAAAATGGATTTTCACTCTCTCTTCACGCAAATGAGGGTACACTTCCTCCCTAATCCTTATAACTATTAGTGGGGTGACCTGGCGGTCTAGGAATAAGGTGTCAGACTTCTGTGCTGGCGGCCGGGGTTCAATCCTCGGTCCCGGCACAGATTTATCTGATTATCAAACCCTTCCTTCACCTCTGACAAGACATCTTGTGAATGTGGGGAATGCCAGGCCCCCACTGTGGTTCGGATTCCACGTTAAACTATAGGTCCTCCATTTCATCTCACAATCACCCTAACATTACACATTAGTGTAAGTGCGTATACCCCTAATGGGTAGTAAGACGCGGTGTTAATAATAATAATAAAATTATTAGTGTAATCTGTGCATAAGTGAATAACTTGAAAGTGTAGTAATACTTGGTGGGAAAAAAAATAATTATTTATGAATATTGATTTGTGATGTATATGACAGCTCAGAATGTCGATAATTTGAACTTCAATTGAGTAATTTAGCTGTTCATATTTTAATGACGAAGTTTCATAACTGTCAAAGCTAATACCTGTATTTGTTTTGAAGCCAAGTCGAAGTTTGGCACACCCCTGGTTTGCATGTATAATCTCAGTTTATGTGCGATGACTGAAACACTTCACTGACTGTTTATTAAATTGTGGTGGAGTGTTGAACATATCATCAGGTCTATTGGATAATAAAGTGATTTTACTCTCAACAATCAACCGATAAAATTTTATCTTATGACCTCTTGAAACACTAATTGGGTAATATTTCATTATTGCCTTCATCAAACAAAAAGAGAAGAGGGAATACACTCTACACAAACACTAAATTACTCCATTTTTAATTCAAAAAGAAACTGTTAGAAAAACACTGTGCCAACTGTTGTAGAAGTAAAAATAAATTTCTCAAACGATCGACCATGTGTTAACTATTATTATTAACAACACTTAATTAATCATTACGTTTTACATTTTACTGGGCTCTCTGGTTTTTTCACTAGGCTCAAAGAATCCCTGTGAAGATGAGTTGTTAAAACATACATATACTCTAAATATATCTCATTTATTAACTTAAATGTATCGAGACTTGTTGTATCTTTGTGTAGTAGGATCTATATAGTGCTTGTTTTGTTAAAGGTGCGAGATCTGATGAATTGGGCAGCTGGACTGCGGACTACGATGATGACAGAGGAAAAGGTGCGAGATGCAGCTAGTGCGCAAACTCTGAAGGCAGAACATGAGGCGGTGAAGGCAGAGATTGAAGCAAGAGAGGAAAGTTTCCAGGCTGTTGTGGAAATGGGTCAGACTATGGTTCTTCAAGACCACTATGCGGCCCAGGTATGGATATACCTCTCATATTAATTAGCTTATTGAATTCCCATGGGCAAGATATTTGATGCATCTATATCTGTAATCTCAAGATCATTTGCATCTTTGTACAAACATTAGCTTTCTTCCTTTAATAAGATTGTAAATTCTCAACTAATTTATTATTACATAATACTTATGCACCTGCATTTGCGTGTTAGCAGTCAGACCACAATACTATTGAGTGGCAAATTTTTGGAAAAAGCTTTTGCTACAGTATTCTTTAAACATGTTTTGACAGCATTCTTGATGTTTTAAGTAAACTTTCGTAAAACATATATCATGAAATGTTGGGGGCAAACTATGTAACAACATAACTTTAAAAATTTGGTGGCACACTTCTTAATCTCTTATACCTTGTCAAGATAGATTCAAACGCTTCTTAATCTTATACCTTGTCCAGATAGTTTCAAACACTTCTTAATCTTATACCTTGTCCAGATAGTTTCAAACACTTCTTAATCTTATACCTTGCCCAGATAGTTTCAAACGCTTCTTAATCTTATACCTTGTCTAGATAGTTTCAAACATCTTCTTAATCTTATACCTTGTCCAGATAGTTTCAAACACTTCTTAATCTTATACCTTGTCAAGATAGTTTCAAATGCTTCTTAATCCTATACCTTGTCCAGGTAGTTTTATATATATATAATTTATAGTAATGTCCCTGTATTGATATTTGTTTGTAGGAGGTAGAAGAGAAGTTTAAGCAGCTCCTGGAAGAGAGGCAGAAACTACACACATCCTGGCAGCACAAGAAGGTGCACTTGGACCAGTTGATTGACCTGCACTTCTTCCTAAGAGATGCCAAGCAGATTGACACCATCAGTGGCTCGCAGGAGGTGAGGCTTGGATCATTATGCTTTATATTTAACCATATTGGAACAGTATATGTCATCCCGAAATATGGCTCTCCAAACAAACATGTTCTGGTTCTGGTTAAATAAAAATAAAAGTCCCTGTTTTTTTCTGTTATTATGCAGGTTTCGGTTCCTTAAAAAAATCTTTATCTAGTATTTATACTGCCATCTTAAAATAATATGTAAAATATTAATATATTAAAAGAATTATATTTAAAAAGACATAATTATTAAGTTAAATAACTGCACAATTTATTTATCATCTTTCAATTGAACAAAAGATTGTTTAGAATACTGTCTCTGAACAGATCTCAAACAAATGATAAAAATAAGTATAAAATATTGAAATAGTTTCTTCTAGTTTTCAAATGAATACCTAAAAACTCTTTTTTCTATACATATTTCCAAATGAAGAATCTATCAAATTTTAACCATATAATGCTAATTTTCTTCATACAAAAGAGTTAGTTACATTTTCAGGATATAAAGCAAATAATATATAAGATTTAAGTTAATTTGCTTAAGTGGAAGGACTACCTTGTAAAACTTGAGAATCGCTATCAGCACAACTCCAAAGAAACGTCCACATATTGAACTATTTGGAATGTTTAACAGACACCGAGCTAAAGTTGCGATGTTGTCATATCTGTCAAGTTTGGTCTTAAAGACTGAAGGGGGAAAGAGCTAATCTGTTGTTTACATGGGTCAAGTTTCTAGGAAGGGAAAGGCTAGAATGTGGCTTTTATAAAATACCACTCACTTTGCAGAAATCTGCTGCTTTATCTTTAGGTTGAACTCAAATAATCAGTAGTATGGTTTTCTTTATATTTCGTACCTAGTAGAAGAAAACATATTTCATCCAACTTTCTTGTATTAGACTGGTTTGCCAGCGACGAGATTGGAGTTAAATTTCCAGTAGAGTGTACTGACGCTGTTTTTTTTTTCTTAAAACAGTTCCAAACACGCAATTTTTATTTATTTATTTTTAGCAATGTGTCTTACTACCCGTTCGGGCTGTACACTTATATACTAATTACTCTAATGTGTTAGGCATCAGGAAGGTTAAATTGAGAAGAGGTGCATCCATATTATGAGAGCGGAAAACTATTTAGGGAAATCCACCTGAGTACACCCAACCAGAATCGAACCGTGATCTCCCCGTCTTTAGCATGTCAGTTGAACATGGCGGGCAACACACACTATTAGACTGGATTGCTGGTGGTGGGAAGATTGAAATTCAAATACCATTCGGGTGTAACAAGGGTATTTTTCTCTATAATGGTTCCCCACTCTCAATATATGCATTAGTGGGTACATTCAATCTAAAATTTCGCCTTCCTCATTCCTAGTTGATTAAGGTATTTAATGTATGTGTATAAATCAAACAGGTAGTAAGTCACCATGAAAAAAACAACTAGTTGTGATGACTCCCAAGAGTGTTGGCGAACTTTATTTGTGTTGGGTGAGGTAGTTTGTAAAAAAAAAATATTTTTGAGGAGCTTTTAAGGGATTGACTCCAAGCCAATGGAAAATATTTTAAAATGAAATGCCACTAAAAGCTATTAGAGGTGTGTCCCTTAATTATTAAGAAATAATAATAGAGTGTTATAGAATCTATTTGAAGTTTGATGCAAACTATCTTTCTGCTTCGAACTCGAGTATATCAAAGGGGAGTTTAACAAACTGGTGAAGGCACATTTTAATGGGGAAGGGGTGGAGGAGAAATTGGTGGTAATACCCCGCCCTATTAACCCTCCCTCCACCTTCCCAGTTCACCCTCAATGAGTAACACCGGGTATAAAACTATTGACAGACATACTGTAGAATGTAGATCATTTCCTCAGCATCTGACTTGGCCCAAATTATGAAGGGTGAGGACAGTGTATGATAGTCACAATGGTTACTTAATTTTCTTTAAAAGATTCATGCGTCAGTAATGTAATCACTTTTAATGGAATATATCAAAATCCAAATAATAATAATAAAATAATAATAATCACATCAATTGACATAAAAGTTTTTTATTTTTAAACCTTTCTTTCATTGACATATAAAATTGGAGGTCAGAGGTCTGGACTCCCCTTGGAAATTGTTAAATCCCTTAGGAGTAAGAGGAGGGGGGAACAGATATACGTATAAAATATAAATAAGATTTTTTTTTTACTTTTCATTCTAGTATTACATCATATTACATAATAGTATTAAATGTTAATATAAACTTAGAGATGCACTAAAAAATCCTATTGTAATACTAGCTTTACCAACATTAGCTTCTAACATGAACAAAGGCGTAACTATTTAGTAATGGATTCACATTGGGTCCCCCCAAGAAAAATAAGTACTCACCCTCCTCAAATTTGATGTATAATTGTAGATTATAAAAAAATAATAACTTATATTTATTATTGGAATTCTTTATAATATGTAATAATATAGAGTAGTTAGGTTGAATTTAGAAGAAGTGCACCCACATTTGCGTGGAGAGATAAGAGTGTGATAAAAAAAACACCCTAAGTGCATTATTATAGAGCCATAAAAGTTGATAAAATTTTTGGTTAAAAGTTTCATTATAATATAAAAACACATAATCTGAATTAAATAAAACAATAATAATAAATATTATAAACAAATCTATAGTCAATTATCAATATTAACACTCTGCATTATATTGGGAAGAAGGTACAGGAAAGGTGGATAGAAACATATAAAAGAGGGGGGGACAAAATATTAACACTCTGAAATTATCTACATTTCTTCCAAACTATGGACAGTAGTTCAACAGACAACGTAGCTAATACCTACAGCCTTTCTTGATTCATGTGCTTTTTAATAAAGTTCCGAAAATGATTTTTCAGCTGTTTCCATTTATTTTACGAAAAAATATGTACATACATTTTTGTACAATATAAATTATGCACAATTAAGTGACTATTGAGTGATTTTTGATTGTATAATTAGATCTTTACGAAACAAAAATAGACTTAAAAGACAACACTTTCATCTCTTACCAAATTAATTTTGGGTGGGTGGACCTGCGTGGTGGGCCCTATTTTGGGCGTGGGGCTGCGGCATTTTGCCACCACCCTATAGTTACACCACTGAACTTGTAACTATCAAGAATTTCAAACTCCATTAACCTATTTTTTATTAGTTATATTCAATGATCAAACTAGCATTATACATTTAAACATATTTTAATATGTCTAACACCCGCTTTGGTGGTCTCATGGTCTACCCCATTACTCTTGAAGTAGACTAGACTGTCGTTGACAGGGAAATTGAGTTTCAAATCTTGTTCGGGTGTACTGAGGTTGGTTTTTCCAAACTGGTTTTCCACACTCCCTCCCCATAAGTGCGGCTATACTTCCTATGGATATAACCTACCTGATCCCTAAAACCATTAGTGCAATTGTTGAAAAACAAAATCTATTCACAAATCCTCTGTTTATTTGACAAAAATTTGAATCTGACCATTTTCCTCAGAGACTTTATATCCTACTGAAAGAAAATATTTTGACCAGACTACATAATATTCTATTTATATATATAATTTAAATAGAAAATATAATATTATAAAAAAACTTTTTATACATCTATATATATATATATATATATATATATATAAATATTAATATTTAAATTTGAAAATAGCATATAAAACGTTTTTTTGCAAAAAGAAACATTTAATTTTTTTAAATTGATAAATTGTACAGAATAAATATTACATAGGTAACCTTTATTGCCTCTACTACAAAAATGATATACCCTTACTCTAAAAATAAGTATTTAAAATTACAGTGAAACACATAGAATTATACTAGAACTAAAGATTTTCCACCCAATTCTATGAAAAATATATACCTATCCATTTTGAACAAAAGCTTACACAAAAGTCTTACATTGAAGCATGATAATTTTATAATCTATATGTCCCTTATCATTAACTTTTGTGTCTGGGGTGTTTATAATATCTACACATCACTAGCTATTTTATAATTTTAACTACACACAGTATATAATAATATATGCATTCTAAAGCTTTATACATTCAAAGACCTTCATCAAATCTTCTGCAACTAACACACTTAAAATTATGTTTTTAATATATTTTTTATTAGTTTGGTTGTATCTTGGCCGCGTGAACTGAGGTGTTTTTCCTCATGATTGCTCATTCCTCCACACAAATGTAGGAACATTTTCTATAAATTACCGTATTTCTTATCCACTCTACTTCAGTATTGTAAATTTACGGATAATATTGAAGGTAATAAGAATTGAAGCATTTCTAATATCACAAGAACAAAAAAAAAAATGCCATGGAAATAATCTTTACAATGCACACTCTCATATGTGTTGAGTAACATCCTCATCTTAGCATTTGTGTTCCCCGCTCCCCTTCTTCTCTAAAGCTTACGTTATTACTTGGCATGATATGGCACCAGAGGAGTCCGAGAAAGTAAGAATTATATTTGTGATTAATTTATTTTGCCAAATAATAACTGTCAAAATGAAACATGGAACTGTGTTAATTTTATTAATTTTAAAAGAGTGGTGGTCAAGGCATGTTCACTAGTGCCTCCACTCCCCTTTCATTATCCACCTTTACAATCGATAGCAAAATAGTTAGACATCTATTGTGACAAGTGTATTTCATGTTAAAATTGCCAAAAGGGTTTTTGATTGGTTCACCTAAGTAAACTGAGCCTGTATGGGTTTTACGCTGATGTACTAATTAAACTAATGTGTTAGAGAAGAGTAAGGTTGCTTTTTGATGACATACACTCACATTTGCATGTAGGGTGAGTGGAAAACAGTTTAGGAATAAGTACCCAATTGGGATCGAACCCCGATCCCCATCTTCAGTGGTCCAGTTTATTGCAAGAGTACTGCCTTAGATCATGCGGTCACCAAAGCGGGTTCCGTAATTATATTAATTAGGTATTCTACGCTCATGATTTGAAATTGATGGATGAATTCTAAATTACAGCATTAAAATTTGTATTTTTCATGCAGAAACTATATTAAATTCATAGTGCCTTTTGTTTTAATCTGATTCCCAAGAGCAGAACATTTATTTTTATTTTGTCTGGTTGAGAGATAAAGTCGGTTTTTATTTCATTTTCTTCAATCTCTTTTTACAGAAAAGGCTTCCATTGCAAAACACATCGTATTCACACAAATGATTTCATAAATGAACATAGCCGAGTTGATATTTTTCCTGCGAACATCTGTGCACAGTGAAACACTTGGCATCACTGCCTTGAGTTTTCACGAAAGGCTTATCTTGTTCAACCTTACACCGATAGGTTGCAGCTTATAGCATCACAACACTTTTTTGAATTAAAATAAAACTGAACCACTTTATTTTAGTTTAGAACAATATGTATGTTGAAAAATGAAAGGATAATTATTCACAATCATATTTACTGAGTTTATGCTTTGTCTGCAGATTGAAAAAAAACACACATTAAACCAAGAAAATACGATCATATAAAAATCATTTAAACAAACTGCTTACAAATATTTAACTGTTAGTTGGCGTTAAATTATACTAAATGATAGATAAATGTGGTTATTGTAATATAATTAAAACATTTCTAACCTACATCTTCCCACATTTCAATGACAAACCCAGTTTGTTCTATGCGGTGTTCTTTAAATTATTTTTTTAAATTTAAACTTGAATTGATTGGGTAGACATGAATAAAACAAACCATGTAAGTGAATTGATATTTACAGTAGTAAAAACCTGATTCAAATATAATAGTTTTCTTAGTAATCAGGTACAGAGGAATCGCCTTAGAAACCGGCCACGCTCATATCTCATGGTGATCCATCCCCTTAGCAATTGATAAAATCAGTCTGTCATTTTATGATTATGCAGACAAAAACATTATTTTAGACTTTACAAATAGGCCATTTTAATAACATTTAAGTAATATTATCAGTTTGAACATTTTTAATATGAAATATTAGTAGCTTCTTAAAGTCTTTGATTTGTAGACACACTAAAATAATTAAATTAGTTTGCGGATGGAGTCTATAGCAGCAATGTTTTTCATTCAAGTCGATCTCGAGTGAGCCTTTCATTAATATTAGTAGATATATAATTTTAAAATATATCTATATGAATAAAAAACATATGCATTAAACACAATATGGCTTTTACAATGAAAAGAACACAGTTCAAAATTTACACTTTTACCATTGGACAAAGAGGTATTGGTTGCCTCTTAAATAAAATTGATCGTCACTGCCCAATCCCGACCTAGGTTCCGTTCTATTGGAACTCATCAGGGAGGGGTGTGAAACGCGCAACGCAACTTCTTAAAAGAGGAAACAACAACAACAAAAGACACAAAAGGGAGTTCCGATAAAGTTCTGACAAAGTAGTTCTGACCAAGGTAGAGAGTGAAAATAACTTTAATTGTTTTCAAAAACAATTATGAGGTTTGGGGTATAGTAGATATAAATAGGTTAATATATATATATATATATATATATGGTAGGTTAATATAAATATATATATATATATATATATAAAACCTACTTTTACCACAAATGACGGAAAACTAACTATTCTTACTAGGCCAAACACACCAAGCATACATCCCCAAAAATAACCTGCAGACATTACAACGTACTTATGTAAGAGTAAATAGGCCAAGATCATATAATACCTTATATATTCTATCCATAACTAAATGGTTTTTAAGTACATATTGTCAGATATTTCTAGTTAGTAATTCCTTTTCATTTTAATTTACATTTGTTTATTAAAACACATTGACTACGAAGCTATACACATTTGGATACATTATAAGGAGTTGTGTTGATTTGAATTGGGTGCGAAATTGTCATCTCATTGGTTGATACGAGGTGATTTAGTTTGGTAAAGGAAAACGTTACCAAACTTAAGTCTGAAATCACCCATACTCTTCATTCACCACCAGTTTACTCATTGACCAACCTTGACATTCCGATAGCACATTACCCCTCTCCCGCACTTCTAATTTTACAAACCACTTCCAAACAAGCATATAGAAGAGGAAAAACTAGACACAACACAAAGCAAAAAAATAAGCTCGAAATAAAGAGTTCTCGCAGAGCTATAGTTTACAAGATTACAATAAATATATTTAAGACTCTGCGAGATCAGTTTTTTCATTCGAGTTGAGTATTTCAAAAAGGTTCTGAGTCCAAGTATATTTTGAGCATATCATAATTTCAAAATGTTAATAGTATATATATTTATTTATTATAAAAGTATAATAGTATGTTTGAAATGATATCAGTCTAAACAACCATAAAATATAAATACCATAAATTTAAAATGTGACATTTAAAAACATATGAAAACAACACAGTATTTTTTAAATAAGAATGAAACTCATTTTTAAAAATATTAAATATTTTGAATAAAAAAGTTTAAAAAGGGATGTTTCTTTAATTAGAAATAACAATTTTAAAAATATGATTTAAAAATAAGAAAAATACCAAAATAAAAATATGATGACACAAAGAAAAAAATGCTTCCATAAAAACTTATATTTGTTTGTTAGTTTTGCTTGCAATTAAAATTAAATTAAACTAAAACAGTTCAACTTGTTATTCAGATTAAAAACTTTTATAACAAATCTACATTTGTTCTAATACAACAATCAATGTACGAAAAATGGTCGAAACATTCATAAATATGAATATTTATGAAATAATGTCTAGAATCTTGATTTGAGTAAATATAAGCCTGCTTTGAAGAAATATGGGGTCCCCCCCTTTCCCCTCTTCGTCCATTTATCTTCCCTCATCTATTTGTTTTGATGGTCCTTCACCACACCAAATACATAATTTTGTTTGGCAATTAATTGGATAATTTTGGGAACTATTTCTTTAAATAGGTTTTATGTATGACCCTCGACTATCTTTAATGTAGAATTGAAACAGTTGCCCTATTATATGCTTGTATTAAAACATTTACAAAATATATGAAAATCACTCTGAAATAGTGTTTTAATTGTTTCCCACACAGGTAGCGCTAGCCAACCCAGACTTTGGGACCACTGTGGAGGAAGTTGATGCCCAGGTGAAAAAACATGACGCGTTTGAGAAATTATTAGGGACCCAGGAGGAAAAGGTGGTAGCACTTCAAGAACACGGAGATAAACTGCTGGCCCAAAATCACTTTGAGAGTGCCACCATTGCCAAGTGGTTGTCCGAGGTGGTTCAGAGGCGCAACAAGGTTCATGAGCTGTGCGGGAACAGGAGGCACAGACTAGAAGATGCTCTCCTGCACGCACAGTTTGTCAGAGATGTTGGAGAGGTGAGGGTTATATCTGTGTATTTAAGAATGAAGGATAGATATGATATCTGTGGTAATCACAGTTTGCATTAAAAATACTAAAAGTTGTGGAAAGGTGCAGCTGTGGGGGAGTTGAAAGCCTGTATTAAATAGAAGAAAATATGTAATGTTGTGTATTTTGCCATTATTACTTCATACATTTATCCTAGAGGAATTGAAGAAAACCTTGAAATGTCCTGGAAAAAGTTACAATTTTATGTGGGATCCATAACAAATGATAGTTGAGCTACTGTATTAATTCTGTACTTCTATTTTAGCTGTTCAGTTTATTTAATTAGTCAAATTTACATATTTTACTCCCCAATATTTTACAATGTTTTTCAAACATGATGGAGTACACTTAAAACAACTATTGTGATGTCCAACGTTATTTATATTATTAAATGTGCATTTAGCTATATATTTTTTATTCCTGCATATCCCTCAAATAGTTAAGATTCAAACACTTGATATCAGGTCCTTTCTGACCCCACAAAAATTCACATGGAAGATTGACAAATTCCAGACTTCTAATACTGTCATAAAGAGTACTAACGATTATTAATATTTCAGGCAGAATCATGGATTGGTGAAAAGCAGAAAAAGCTTGAAGCAGAAGCAAATAAAGTAGAAGTGAATAGTATGGAAGATAAGGTCAAGAAATTGCAGAAACATCAGGCTTTCCAGGCCGAACTAGCTGCTCACAAAGGTCGCATCGACCACATCAAAGACAAAGGTATTGGCTTGCTTTCCAGGCCGAACTAGCTGCTCACAAAGGTCACATTGACCACATCAAGGACAAAGGTATTGGCTTGCTTTCCAGGCCGAACTAGCTGCTCACAAAGGTCACATTGACCACATCAAGGACAAAGGTATTGGCTTGCTTTCCAGGCCGAACTAGCTGCTCATAAAGGTCACATTGACCACATCAAAGACAAAGGTATTGGCTTGCTTTCCAGGCAAAATTATCTGCTCACAAAGGTCACATCGACCACATCAAAGACAAAGGTATTTGGCTTGCTTTCCAGGCCGAACTAGCTGCTCACAAAGGTCACATTGACCACATCAAGGACAAAGGTATTGGCTTGCTTTCCAGGCCAAACTAGCTGCTCACAAAGGTCACATTGACCACATCAAGGACAAAGGTATCGGCTTGCTTTCCAGGCCGAACTAGCTGCTCATAAAGGTCACATTGACCACATCAAAGACAAACGTATTGGCTTGCTTTCCAGGCCAAAGAAGCTGCTTGTGAAGGGCATAGAGACTAAATCATAGTTCAACATGTTAGTTCAGTCAGTAGTGTGTCTGCTTGTTGAGTTAAGGTTGCCAGGTTCTCTTTCCAACATGGCCGGTAAATTTATCATTCGTTAAATTAGGGTTATCCCTTTAACTAGGGCTGGGCCGATGCCGATAAGTGATTCGATTTATTGTCTGATATTGGCACAGTTGGCCAAGGATACTCGATTTTTAATCATGCAGATATTTTATGCCAATAACTTAAAAAATATATATATATATATATATGTTTTAAATTCTCAAATTATGAAAATACAATTCATAGTTCAAACAAAAATATTTAAATACAGTCTCTTGCATGTAAACACAAATTCTTTAACTATGCATTGGATATTTTATTTTATTATAAACAGCAAAACCATCATTCTAAACAAAATAAATCATTCAATTTGATTTACCTTAATGCTTATTTCAAATCATGGAATACTTGATAAATATATTAAAGATAATGGAATACTTGATAAATATATTAAAGATAAAGATTTCCTCAAGTAACAAAGTTAAACACTATCAAAAACAATATTAGGTGGACATCATAATTTTATTTGCTGTGGATTTATAAAAAATTAAAAATACACCATATTATGGCTAAACGTAACGTAATTTTAATTTAATATTATTATTATTATTATTAGCACCGCGTCTTACTACCCGTTCGGGTTATACGCACTTACGCTAATGTGTAATGGTAGGGTGATTATGAGATGAAATGGAGGACCTACAGCTTAACGTGGAATCCGAACCACGGTGGAGACCTGGCATTCCTCACATTCACAAGATGTCTTGTCAGAGGTGAAGGAAGGGATTAGTAATCAGATAAATCTTTGCCGGGACCGGGGATCGAACCCCGGCCGCCAGCATAGAAGTCTGACACCTTACCCCTAGACCACCAGGTCACCTTAATTTAATAAAAGTTTATCAACCTAATATGGTCTTTTTTTAGCATCATGTCTTACCCATTTTGGTTATACGCTAATATGAAATACTACCCACATTGTTTTGGATCGGAGTTATTTATATGTTATGAAACCCCTATTTTTTCCGTTGGCTGAATTAACTAAACTATATTTTATTTACATAATTGTAACTTATTCATTCAGCAAAAACAATGAATATGTCTTAAGATAATGTATCGTTATTGTGCTATTGGCAACTCTAGGGACTAGCTGCGCAGAACCACGTTCAGCAATCATGTGTTTTTCTTTTCTTTGTGGTGCATGACGTCAGCTACATGCTGAGTCCTGAGTGCTCCCTGAGATCAGTTCTTAGAGTGTGTTCAATAGGGAAGGCTGGGTAGCAGGTATTTGTATCGGGCTGGTATTACAAAATTATATTCAGGCGGGCAATTCATTTTGCAATCAACTTTGTCACAGATATATAAAATTTGAAATTATAAGTTAAAACAGTCACATTTTATTAAAATAAAAATTAAAATGGTTAGTTTATGCTCAAGAATTTATAGTTATTTACTAGATCATATTTCACTTTGATTTGTAAAAGCTCTGTTAGGAATATTTTTATTTGTACTTTAATAAAAAATACCTCGAAATGTCTTTTGTGACATTTTTTCTGTTTTAGTAAATCAGCAAAATATCTTATCGGCCGAGTCTTGTTTTTAACATTATCATGATTATCCTCTGTCCTTCCACCATTTTTGCTCCTTTAATTTCTTCCATTCTTTTACTCACACTTGCACACTTTCTGATATCTGCTCCTCTCATATATTCTATTTCTTTGCCTCCCTTACGGTCTTTTTCCAACTTACTTCATTTCCAACATTTTCTTTGGCCTTCTCTCGTTTTCCATCCTCACTCTAGCTTACTCTACTATCTCATGTAATCCCTGTACCCCCAATCTTCCCCGGATAACTTCATTCCTAATCTTGTTTCTCCTTGTGACAGCTAACATGCTCCTCACAAATTTCATTCCCATGACCTCCACTTTCCTAAACTTTCTTACTTTCATTTTCCATGTTTCTGCAGCATATGGGACAATGAGTACAAAGTACGGCCTGTACAATATTTCAAAGAAACTTATATTCTCCATAGCAGTTATCTTACACACTTATATATCAACTCTCCCTGCTGTCCTCTTCTCACTGAATTTTCTGTGCGGCTCCCACCCTTGGTCTTAATCACGTTTCTAAGACATTTAGCACTCTGTGCTTCTCCCAGTTTTATATATAGTGCATCCATCTATACAGCTATTCTAGGTTATCCTCCTCATTGTTAATACAAACACTTCATTCTTTGCCACGCTAGATCTCATCCTACACTTTTTTACTTCTTCATTCCATTCCCATAATTCTTATTCCATTTCCCCTCCACACTATCAAGTCATCGATGTAGGTTTACCCTTTCACAGAGATGAATTAACAGCCGAGGACTGTATATTGTGCCTGTCCTAGTTTTAAGTTAGATTATAAGACATGAAGCTACGACAGGCCTAGCAAGCCGGTAGTGGTAAATATATGGCTTGAATAAAAAACTGATCCAGGCCATAGGCTGGAAACAATAATGGATTTAAAGTAAATATAAATTTATAGATGTATGTATACAGGAAAGGTAAATAAGAAATCTTATATTATCTGCACACACACATGTGCGCACACAGGAACATTAATAAAATGGAATGTTTATTATGTTTTAGTCAATCTGTGTGATTTTATAGTGAATTGAGATAAAGAGTTGGTTTTGGTCTTACCGTGTCTCTTCTCTTCTTAATATAAAAGTATTTTCTTTTCACAATCTGGTTTTGTATTAAAACTGTTGTAGAGTTCAAGTACGCACCTCTCGGTACTCTTGATAAATACAACCATTGAGGCTACGTGTAAGTTGGTTATTTGCTTTGGATCTGACTCATGACTGGTTTGTAATGGACGAAAAGCAATATAAATCAGTGTGTTTCCTTTCTAATATCGACCATTATTTGTGCAATCCTTTAATAACAATACAAAAACTGTTATGTACTGTTTTGTAATGGACGACAAGCAATATAAATCAGTGTGTTTCCTTTCTAATATCGACTATTATTTGTGCAATCCTTTAATAACAATACAAAAACTATTATGTACTATGGCAGACATTTATAAAATGATTTATTAAAAGAACATGCGAGTCAGAGGATAGGTGCAGGCAGGAAAGGAGAAATGGGAAAAGTATAGTAAAGAAAGGGAGCAAAGTATAAATGAAAGAATTGAAAAAAAAAATGTTGCTGATATTAATCGGACCATAAAGTACTGTGGAGTCAAGTGGGGCAAAAAGGGAGGGGACCAAGCAAGATCAGAATGATACCTGAGGAAGGAAGGGAGGATGATGGAAAGAAGTGAGATAAATAATACATGAAAAAGCCATATCTCCCAAATGATTAATAAAAGAAGGGGTTTAAAAAAAAATTTAAAAATGTATAAAACATATTTTGGGAGATTGTTGAATCAGGTTAGGGAATTAGGGTATGAATTGAAGAAGAAAGGGAGCAGTGCTATAGGAGAGAACAGGTGGCAAAAGATGCTTTGAAAAGTATGAGGATGGAACAGACAGCAGGAGGGAAATAACTTGTAGTGGAAATGATAACAGTTGCAGGAGAAATGGAAGTACGGTGGTGGTATAGTCACAAGGGCAGTAACAAAGTGCCAAAAAGGATTGTACAAAAGCTATTATTGTAACAGAATTCAAGAAAGGTGAAAAGAAAAGGGGTGAAAATTATACGCGCATAATGCTGATGTTTCACAAAGCAAAAATGTATTAAATGATTCTTGAAGGGAGGGTGAAGTAAAGCACAAAGAGAAGGTGGATGAAGGTATCAAAATGAGTTCATAGGGAAGAGGGTGATTATGAAATTAATTTTTGCAATTATACAAATGATTAAAATGAGAGATGAATATGGAATAATCCCGTACTCATGACTGTGGAATAGTTAAATGATAGAAAGTCTGAAAAGAGATGGAAGAGATTGATGTATAAATAGGAGTGGCAACGAGACCATGTCTGATGACAACGTAAGTTGAGTAAATATGGAGAAAGGGTTGAAAGAATTGTCATAACTAATAAATAAAGTCAAGCCGTGGAAAGTACTCTTTAAAATGGTAATGGAAATGCCCATAAAGTGGCAAGGAAATTGGGAAGGGAAAAATGAAAGCAATGTTGTTTGCTGGTGACTGATAGTTTTTAAATCCATGTCTGTTTCCTGCCTATGGCCTGTGTCAGTTTTTATTCAAGCCATATATTTTCCACCACCTCCTTGCTAGGCCTGTCGTGGCGTCATATGCCTAGTAATCCAAGTTAATACTAGGACAGGTACAGCATTCAGTCCCCAGCCCTTAATTTATCACTGTGAATGGGTAAACCAACATTTCACCATGCCTGGAATTGAACCTAGGATCCTTAGCTCAATAAACAAACATGCTACTGACTGAGCTAAGGTGTCAGATAATCTATGTCTAGTATTATATTTTAAGCTGATTGATTGATGTTTTTTTGTTTTTTTGATACTAAGGGGAGAAGTTGGTAGCAAAACGACACAAGGCTTCACGTGAAATCAAGAGCCAACTTGAACATCTGTTGGCTGCTTGGCGGCAGCTCCTCCAGGAGTCAAACAACCGTGGCCGAGGCCTAGAAGAGGCTCAAGATATCCTGGAGTTCAATAATCAGGTGGAGAAGATAGAAGCCTGGATCAGGGACAAGGTTGGCCCTCCTTTACATCTCAACATTTATCTATTTTTAACCGTGCTTTAGCGACACTAATACTCGTTTTTATTTTTTACTGATCACTTTACATATGTACATGTCTTAACAATGCTTGACTAAAGATTTTTGTTTCTCACTACTTCTCTCCCTGTTTGGGTTGTACCCATATGTACCTTATTTATCTGAATCTAAGACGAGTTTTCCCCCCAAATTTATAACTTCAAAATCTAGGGGTCATCTTAAAAACACAGACTAAGGATTCAGGTTCATCAAAAGTTAACATTTTACATCATTATTTAATATTAATACAATAGTGCAGGGCTGCCTTTTTTTTACAAATCTTATCAATTTTCAGGGATTTTAAAGGTATAACACAGATCACAGGATAGTTGGTTATTTTCATGGATTTCTAGGCTTTTCTTAGGTTATCGTTAAAAATAGCTACCTAGTTGTGGCCTGATATTGCTACTCGATTCCTCAATACCCAAAGTATCGACTGCTATTGCAGTAATTGATAATATACGCTAGAAATCTCAATACCAATCTTTATAATTCAACACGGTTAACCCCTTAAATGGGTTGGTTCAGCCATTCACAATAATCAAAATAGATTTTAAAAATAATAAATGATCAAATTGTTACATATTTGATATTTAAAACTTTGCTTACATAGCTAATTTATTTAGTAAGACATGATGAGAAAAAACAAATCGATTTCAAACAAACAATCGACAATACATAAAGTTTTCTAGACACTTTTAGCGATGATGAACTTAGATTTTAATTTGTGATACTCCACAAAATATCTAGCTTTTGGATAATATTATTTAAATTATTATCCTTGATTAGACGAACCTAGATCATCGGTTTCGAAATAATAAATATGCTTGTTTTAAGTATCCCAAATTGTTTACGCTTGGCTGTCATGGCGGCTGACTTTTATGGTAATTCACAACAGATGTGTTTATTGGTTAGATTTTTTGTAACATGCTAAATGTGTTGATCTTTCCCTTATAAAAGCAACAGTTTGTTGTATATATTTTAATAGTTAACATTGGTGTTATGTTTTGTTAATAAAAAAACAACTTTTTATCACTACACAATAAGTTAACAATAATAATTATTTTCTTCATTCGTGATCAAATAAATAACCACTTTATAAAATTCTATCCGGAACAACTGAAAAACTGGTGGTCGTCTTGAATTCGGGTGAATACGGTATTAACAATGTTAATATGTTAGGGGTGAAGAAGATAGAATTAAAGTGTACCCGCATTCACTTAGAGGGAGTGAACAATTATTAATTAAAACCTCTCTCAGTACACTTGATTGGCATCCATGCATTGCGATGCCACTGAAGCGAGTAAGAATATTAAAAAAACACTAATGATGGCTAGCAAAAATGTTGAACTAAGAATGTTTAAATTTTTTCACCTTAGCAAAAATAACAATATCTCACATAATTGAATATTGTGTTAAACAATTGTGATAGTAATATTAAGGGTCTGTCGGTGTGTTGAGCTTTCATCTCTTTAAATAGATGGTGTTGCCAACTCGATACAAACTAGTGCATTCCTACCATCAGATTGGCAGAGTTAGAACTTATAAAGATAATAAACACCTTGCTGTAAGATGAGTAGGCGACACAAGTTGGGCTAGTCGTGACACATCAAACGTCACGGTACATTATATAATCTTAAACAGACACTCATATCTAGCAGGTCCAAATATCATGGCCGAAAATGTTAGCAATTCTTTGCTTATGGTTAATAAATGCTAAGACGTAAGATGTGTGCGTGTGTGTGTGTGTGTGTGTGTGTGTGCGTGTGTGTGCGTGTGTGTGCGTGTGTGTGTGTGTTCGGTTTGGGGAATACAAATAGTGTTGTGGAAAAATACAGCCTGTCTAATGTATAAACATGCCTCCTGGTACACTGACACACTTAACTTTCTTATCCCTCCCATTATCGTATTTTCTTTTAACACTGCCTCTTACTATCTATTACGACTATACGCCTTTGTGATAATTACTCTAATATGTTAGGGATGAGTAAGGCTGAGCTTAGATGAAATGTACACACATATTCATGCAGGGACAGTGGAAAACCCCCTAGTCAAAAAACTCAGTACACCTGACCAGGATTGAATCTCTAACTTATTTTCATTGAAAGTCTAGTCTCTTACGAGAGTAGCCCCTCAAACTATGCAACCACCGAAGTGAACATTAGTTTGAATATGTTTATAAGATGTAATTTACAAATTATTTAATAGAAGTTTTCAAAAATAAGTAGCCATTTACCCCCTCGAGGGTCATATGCTCTAAGAAGGCGTATTTAACCCAATAGTGCAATGGAGGTGAGGGTTCAAATCTAAGCTTGGTTTATTTAGGGGTTTGTTATTCATTTGCTAGTAATTATTAGAAATATGGAAGGTGTTACTTTCCTTTAAAGTATCTTACAGGTACTTTTTAAATAAACTTACTGTCATTTGGGAAACTTTTAATCTGTAGGCCTAGATGGGGTCCAGAGATTATCAGATCTGAGGAAACATTCACTTAACTATTCAAACAACGACAAAAGACAAGGGTGAAAAAATCTACGGCAATATTGGTCTATTATAGGCCTCGGGCAGTGTAGAGTATGCTAAATAGCTATGTCTAACCACTTGTTATTATTTGGTTGGTTTGAATCCCAATTGAGTTGAATTCTCTTAGTCCTAGCTTCTAACTAGCTGTGAATAAAAGTGGGGTACAGTCACTTCCTTGTGCTAGCATCCCTTAGCTTGTGAAACCTGGATATATATAATCAACTATACCAGCACTCAACAAACTTTGGCCAGTTGTGTACCCGTTTCAGGGCTATAGCCTAAGTAATGTATGCCTTCCAGCTCTTCAGGAAATAAAAGGACATATATATCTGCTATCTTGCAAAGTATAAATGGTCACTACATATGTTAATAAAAATCTAGTGGTAAGTTAAACAAAGCCATAACAAAGGGAAGTAAAGGCTTATAAAAAGTCCAAGACATCACGTCAAAATTGCGTTAAATTTTTTTTTCATACTTCTGACTGTCATAAAATATTTAACTATTCATAAAACTCAGTGGTACATTGCATATCCCTGGTGGTACATTGTGTATCCCTGGAGGTACATGTGGTACATTGTTTATCCCCGGAGGTACTTGTGGTACATTGTGTATCCCCGGAAGTACATATGGTACAGTGTGTATCCCCGGAGGTACATGTGGTACATTGCGTATCCCCAGGGTACATGTGGTACATTGTGTATCCCCGGAGGTACATATGGTACAGTGTGTATCCCCGGAGGTACATGTGGTACATTGTGTATCCCCGGAGGTACATGTGGTACATTCCGTATCCTCAGAGGTACATGTGGTACATTGCGTATCCCCAGGGTACATGTGGTACATTGTGTATCCCCGGAGGTACATGTGGTACATTGTGTATCCCCGGAAGTACATATGGTACAGTGTGTATCCCCGGAGGTACATGTGGTACATTGCGTATACCCGGAGGTACATGTGGTACATTGCGTATCCCCGGAGGTACATGTGGTACAGTGTGTATCCCCGGAAGTACATATGGTACAGTGTGTATCCCCGGAGGTACATGTGGTACATTGTGTATCCCCGGAAGTACATATGGTACAGTGTGTATCCCCGGAGGTACATGGGGTACATTCCGTATCCCCAGAGGTACATATGGTACAGTGTGTATCCCCGGAGGTACATGTGGTCCATTGTGTGTCCCCGGAAGTACATATGGTACAGTGTGTATCCCCGGAGGTACCTGTGGTACAGTGTGTATCCCCGGAAGTACATATGGTACAGTGTGTATCCCCGGAGGTACCTGTGGTACAGTGTGTATCCCCGGAAGTACATATGGTACAGTGTGTATCCCCGGAGGTACATGTGGTACAGTGTGTATCCCCGGAAGTACATATGGTACAGTGTGTATCCCCGGAGGTACATGTGGTACAGTGTGTATCCCCGGAAGTACATATGGTACAGTGTGTATCCCCGGAGGTACATGTGGTACAGTGTGTATCCCCGGAAGTACATATGGTACAGTGTGTATCCCCGGAGGTACATGTGGTACAGTGTGTATCCCCGGAAGTACATATGGTACAGTGTGTATCCCCGGAGGTACATGTGGTACAGTGTGTATCCCCGGAAGTACATATGGTACAGTGTGTATCCCCGGAGGTACATGTGGTACAGTGTGTATCCCCGGAAGTACATATGGTACAGTGTGTATCCCCGGAGGTACATGTGGTACAGTGTGTATCCCCGGAAGTACATATGGTACAGTGTGTATCCCCGGAGGTACATGTGGTACAGTGTGTATCCCCGGAAGTACATATGGTACAGTGTGTATCCCCGGAGGTACATGTGGTACAGTGTGTATCCCCGGAAGTACATATGGTACAGTGTGTATCCCCGGAGGTACATGTGGTACAGTGTGTATCCCCGGAAGTACATATGGTACAGTGTGTATCCCCGGAGGTACATGTGGTACATTCCGTATCCCCAGAGGTACATGTGGTACATTGTGTATCCCCGGAGGTACATATGGTACAGTGTGTATCCCCGGAAGTACATATGGTACAGTGTGTGTCCCCGGAGGTACATGTGGTACATTCCGTATCCCCAGAGGTACATGTAATACATTGTGTATCCCCGGAGGTACATATGGTACAGTGTGTATCCCCGGAAGTACATATGGGACAGTGTGTATCCCCGGAGATACATGTAGTACATTGTGTATTCCCGGAAGTACATGTGGTACAGTGTGTATCCCCAGGGTACATGTGGTACATTGTGTATCCCCGGAGTTACATGTGGTACATTGTGTATTCCCGGAGGTTCATGTGGTACATTGTGTATCCCCGGAAGTACATATGGTACAGTGTGTATCCCCGGAAGTACATATGGTACAGTGTGTATCCCCGGAGGTACCTGCGGTACAGTGTGTATCCCCGGAAGTACATATGGTACAGTGTGTATCCCGGAGGTTTATGTGGTACAGTGTGTATCCCCGGAAGTACATATGGTACAGTGTGTATCCCCGGAGGTACCTATGGTACAGTGTGTATCCCCGGAAGTACATATGGTACAGTGTGTATCCCCGGAGGTACATGTGGTACATTCCGTATCCCCAGAGGTACATGTGGTACAGTGTGTATCCCGGAAGTACATATGGTACATTGCGTATCCCCAGGGTACATGTGGTACAGTGTGTATTCCCAGAAGTACATGTGGTACAGTGTGTATTCCCAGAGGTACATGTGGTACATTGCGTATCCCCAGGGTGCATGTGGTACATTGTGTATCCCCGGAGGTACATGTGGTACATTGTGTATCCCCCGAGGTACATGTGGTACATTGCATATCCCTGGAGGTACATGTGGTACATTGCGTATCTCTGGAGGTGCATGTGGTACATTGTGTATCCCTGGAGGTACCTGTGGTACATTGTGTATCCCCGGAAGTACATATGGTACAGTGTGTATCCCCGGAGGTACATGTGGTACATTCCGTATCTCCAGAGGTACATGTGGTATATTGCGTATCCCCAGGGTACATGTGGTACAGTGTGTATTCCCAGAGGTACATGTGGTACATTGCGTATCCCCAGGGTGCATGTGGTACATTGTGTATCCCCGGAGGTACATGTGGTACATTGCGTATCCCCAGGGTGCATGTGGTACATTGTGTATCCCCGGAGGTACATGTGGTACATTGCATATCCCCAGGGTGCATGTGGTACAGTGTGTATCCCCGGAGGTACATGTGGTACATTGCGTATCCCCGGAGGTACATGTGGTACATTGCGTATCCCCGGGGATACATGTGGCTTATGACAAATATTCCACATTTTTCAAGTAAAAATCACTGCTGATATACAAACCACATTTCAAATTCACAAATTAATAAACTTGAATAAAAACTAATAGTGTCTTTGGAATTGTTTCTCTTGTTTAAGGATCTTTATTTTTATTGTAACTTCCAGGAAATGATGGTTCAAGCAGGAGACACAGGCAGGGATTACGAGCATTGTTTGGCCCTACAAAGGAAACTGGACGATTTTGACTCGGATATGCGAGTCGATGATTCCCGCATCAAGTCTATCAACACACTGGCTGACAAGTTGATCCGTCAGGGTCGTAGTGACACTCGCTCTGTCCAGCAACGTAGAGATGATCTCATCAACAAGTAGGTTGGACATTAGAGATGGTGCCATTTTCATTTTACTTTTGTTGCACCAATGACTTACTATTATTTTTATTATTGGGGCTACAAGGGAAGTATTCTAACCAGATTGATAAAATAATTAAAATAACATTAATTGATTTATTATAACAGAAAAATCAAAGATATGTTTGATTACAATAGATATACAAGAACATAAGTTAGAAGTTCCAAATTAATACTGTCTTGTTGCGACTCAGGCAAACAATAGTTCTAGACGGCAAGATCAAACACAGTAGTCTTGAAGAGCAATGTTCAATAACAAAACAGCTGAACTGACGCCAGGCTACGGTCAGGTGATTCTAAAAGAAAAACAGTGAGGAAATTATAAACAAAAGTTAACTGGAAATGATATAAATATAGTATTATTAAAACATTTATAATTTAAACTAGCTTGCTTGATTGGGACTTAAGAAAAATCCTTAAGAGACATTGTATAATAAATAGCAATAGAACGATTAGATGATTATATTGGTAGATGGCTAACATACAGGTGTCTACACAAAATAGTACTATGGCCGGTCTTTTCCCTATTGGTACTGCCAGAGCATTCAATAGTACATGGCGGTCTAGGGGTAAGGTGTCAAGACTTCTGTGCTGGCGGCCGGGGTTCAATCCTCGGTTCCGGCACAGATTTATCTGATCACCAAACCCTTCCTTCACCTCTGACAAGACATCTTGTGAATGTGGGGAATACCAGGCCTCCACCGTGGTTCGGATTCCACGTTAAACTGTAGATCCTTCATTTCATCTCACAATCACCCTACCATTACACATTAGGGTAAGTGCGTATAACCCGAACAGGTAGTAAGACGTGGTGCTAATAATAATAATTCATACAATACTAATACTCAGTCAATAGGTGCCAAAAATGGCAGAGAGAATCTAGGTATTATCCGCGCGGACCCCATATGGAAACAAGCGGAGTTCCGCGCTTTACCCACCCAAGCTAATACCACACACGAAGCGGGGCAACAAGAATGATTCAACACATTTAATACATTGACCCAAATAGGTCCTATAAAAAGGATAGACAACCTGGTTGTAGCCATAAAAACAAGTGTGTAGTCTTAAGGACTCAAGAGAGAAATATAGTGCTCGTGGAGAATAGCAACCATTTGGACTAAGTCCTTATTACATCTGGAGCTCAAGGCTCCTATGTCAAAGCTATATCATATGTATATAGGAAAAACATGGTCTCTTGGACCAATATAACAAGTCAGAAGGACTCAAGCAACATTAGAGTCACTGTGACTACACCAACAGAGTTGGACTAACACAAAACCAAAATCTAGTCACTCTGAATGAAACAAGAAATAGAAATAAACATAATAGTTGCCTCGACTGTACTAATGCTGATGAACAAAAAGTCAGAAGGACTTAATAAACATTTTCTTGTCTTTCAACTAGACCAATAAGTCAGATGGACTTATTAACGTCGCCTCTATACTTAGGAAATCAGAGAGGATTTTCCTCGGCGGTGCTGGGGTGAGAACCACGCCCAATACTCCATGGCCACAGGCTCCTTCTTCAACAATGTGATGTGATTGAATACCAGAACCACATCCAATACTCCATGGCCACCGGTTCCTTCGTGGAGAAAGGTTCCTTCTTCAAAAACGCTATATGATTGAATACCATGAAGTGAATCTGAGACTCACTCATTTTATACCCTTTCTCTGACTAGAACGGAACAAAAAGAAAGGAATAGATAAAAGCTTATCCACACAGGTGGTGATAGGAAGAACTGGAGCTTGAGGGGTGAGGAAAAGGGGAGTTTTGAAAACATATCACCACAACAGTGGCGCTCGAAGGTTTTGGGAGCGAGCCCAACTTAGTTGAGTTCTTTTTTATGCCAGGAAATGTAGTGAGTGGATATGTTAGGAAACACCCTGTCGCCATACTTGTATATTTTCCTAGAAGGCATGTTGGCGTTATCCGATCTCATCCAGCCACGGCGAGTAAGTCTTGAAGCATATTATTCCTGAATGTATCAGCTTTAATTATCTTCTTTGTAATATTATAAGTTTAATATTTTTATGCAGATTTGTATTATTAAAATCCTTTGTAGTATTTTCAATTGGAGCACGTGGATCATATTCGAGTCCATCCAGTCGCTAACAGTAGTTTTGAAGGATATTATTATTAAAAATTTCAAATCTAATACTCTTCTTTGGATTTTACAAATATAATTATTATAATTTCATATTTATACGTAGCCTAATTGTGTAGGTGTCAACTTTACATGATTGACACGTTACATTGTTTGAAGTGAACCAAACCTTGACTCCAGTATGTTTCTCAATTAGGAATGTCAAGATAAAATTTTGACTTTAACGATTATTATAATCCTCTGAAAAAGAATTGACAGCTAAAATATAGGGTATTTTAAATTTATGTTACTCTTATTTACATTAATATTTACTTGTCAAAAATCTCTAGTAAGTGAATTACTTTTGATAGTAAATGTATTTATTGTCTTAAAATTATATCTTAAGATACGGTATAAAAGATTTAAAAATTATATTTGATGTTAAAGCTTGTAGCATCACATGGTGAATATATAATCTTTACTTTAAACAGTGTTACACCACAAAGGTGTTAAAATCTATCAACAAAGATATCTGCAAATCTTCATAGCTCAGGCGATGGGAACTGGCCCATCAAAATATGACCACATACAGACAGGGGGCCCTAAACTGTGCATCGCAATGCCATGAGGAGGCGCCAATCTTGGTCACCCTTATAAGGAAAAACTAAAACTTATAATGTGGGTGCATATTTTCAATACGTTTACTCGTGCATATCATAAATAATGGAATAATTCATACAAGAAAACAAATATTTTTTTCCTTGTGAAAGATATCCCTTCATATGAGTTAGTAATGTAAATTACAATTTTCTTATAAAAATATGACACCAAATCTAATTTGGGGATTTTTATTTTTTTAATATTTGGTACAGAGGCGTTGAACGGAAAATATGACATGTAAAGGGCGGTGTGGTATCAACAAGTTTGGGAATCCCTGCACTAACCTCAACCTGATATGAAGTCCTCTACTTCCCAGCAGCACACTTATAAGTTTTTCACTGTCCTAGTAATAGTAGTAATAAAAATAATAAATACTTGTAAAATGAAGTTTGTCTGTCAGTCTGTCATGAATGTTATGTGATATCTACTGCATGCAGAGCTCTAAAATTTTAAAATTAGTAGTCCTTGTGCACAAACCTCAAAAATTTAAATTTCTAATGAGATTTTTTTAAATATATTTAAAAGTAGGTCATAAGAACTAAAATTAATAGTTTTTTTTCTGTTTGACTGAAGCAAATAAAATGTTTTCCACTCCATAGGGTGGCTACTCTAGGCAACGCCAGTTAATTCTGCCGGTATATTATTTAACACAAATTTTAGTTTTATATCTATCTATTTAATTCAAGGGCTGCCATCCATACACTGAAATCATAACTTAAAAACAATTACCTGTTGACACTCAACCAATAGTAACAGTCTACTCTCTCTACCTGATGAAGCTGTCCGCGCTAGCGAAACCTTGTCTTTAAAAAGTGTTTGTGTGTTACTTAAATAAGTGTGCTGGCTATCCTTCCTAATTTTAAATAAAATAATTCTATATTGTTTATTTATAAACTATTTGTAACTTTTGTTTCAGATGGCGTGCACTCCAAGGTGCCTTAGAAGCATACAGGGGCCACCTTGCTGGTGCTCTTGAGGTTCATGCCTTCAACCGAGATGTTGATGACACCAGCCAGCGTATGTCAGAGAAGGAGATAGCCATGAAAACAGAGGATGTTGGCAAGGATCTGGGAGCCGTGGAGCAACTGCAGCGGAAACAGGATGCTTTGGAGAGAGATATGACTGCTATTGACGGAAAACTCAAGGTAACCTGTAGCTTATTTCAGAGGAACATTGCTCTGGCCTTCTAAGAGTTAGACAGTTGGACATTGCTTTAATAATAATCAAAAAGATCAATCTATTGTAATTTGTTGTGAAAATTATTTTTAAATTAAATCGGCTCAAAACTTGCATATTATTAAGAGACAGTAAACATCTGTAACTTTCTTTTAGTAAATTGTTTGTTGGGTAATATTAAGAACATTGTTGCAAGAAATGCAGAATTTTTTGTTTTAGAGGCTAGTAAGAAAAAAGGTTTAGAGGTGTATGCTGAAAAGACAACATTAAAGGCATCTGCAAAATTTTTTTTTAATTGTAATTGAATTTCAAATCGAATCAAATTTTATTTGAAAATCTCGAATAATTATCGAATTGATTCAGCTCCTAGTTAAATATGCCAACATTTTGATATAATATATTTTTATATAAAAAAAATTAGATTAGTTTTGGACTCTACTTTATATAAGTTATTATGTTTAATGTTAGTTATTATTTTTAATGTAAGTTCTTCAATATGTTCATGCAAATAACACCATCTGTTGTGGTGATTTTGACTATTTCACTATATATCTTCGGTCCTCAAAGAGAAGGTGGGGATGTAAGTTATGCGATTAAAAAAATCAGTGGTTTTGCAGTTTGCAGTGTGGAAAAAAAAATTGTTAAAATAAATCAGAGTTTAATTTTCTTCACATGTCGATATTAACATTTGTTGAATATCTCTCATGGTAATTTATAAAGTTCCTCACATAATGTTGCTATGCTCATGACAGATATTCAACAATTATAGATATAACCATGTGAAGAAATTTAAATTCTATGTTTCTAATAAAGTAATATATTTTTATTTTGGCTAAAAAATGTTTTGCCATAAAAACTGCAAAAACACTGGCCTTTTCTTACATTCCTTACACAACACCCACCTCAACAAATTGTTTATGTACTATTGGGTATACAAAGGTATTATGGGTTGATGGCATAAGGGAGGGGGGGGGGAGCTATTCTCCGGTCAGCAAGTAATTAATAAGCATTTACTTTACCCCACAAAAATTTCTACTAAAAGCATAATAACATATTTTAGGCCTATTGTGGGATTTGCAAAGTACTAAAACTGTTTTTTTCTAGAATGGTTTGATTCTAGTTAAAAAAAATGGAATAATTTAACATTTGAATTGATATTAGTATTATCAAAATTCCACAGACTCTTAATTTGAAAATAAATTTGTGTACAATATTAAAACCGTCACTTATTAGAATGTGATTTAACGAAATTATAAGACATTAATTTTTTTTTAAATTGTCATGAAAACAAGAAATTAAAAAAAAGTTTTGTGACCCTACAGTTAATATAAAATTAATGAAACCTTTAACATTTAAAAAATACATAGAATATTTGTTAATTTGTAATAGAAATGTTAGATGTTATATTCATATAAAAGTTGTTTATTAAAATACTTAGAATATAAGTCAAAAATTGGTTAATGTTGGACAGAAACGTTAAAGAGAATGGTAATAAAGTGTATGAAAATTAAAGGGAACTATATTCCTAATCTGATTTACAATCCCTTGTTCCTTGTATCTGCTAGCTAATGTTGTATACTAGTTTCACTGCTTGCCGGCATCTTTCTCGGGACGACACATGAGATAAGATGTGAGTCGCACATCATAATTTATATTGCATGACATTGCATGACTTGTTTGAAAACAAGGTTGTTAAGAATATATTTGATCCAAAAAGGGATGAGTATACTGGGGATTAGAGGAGTTTATGTAATGAATAGTTATGTACCCTGTATTATTCACAAGACATTGTTAGTATGACTAAAACTTGTAGTTTACAATGAGTAGGACATGCAACATGAATGTGAGATTCTAGAACCTTTTTCAGGGTACTGACTTTCAAACCTAATGGGACAAGACAGATGGGAGGATAGCATTAGAATGGACCTGAAAAAAATGGGATATAATGAAGTGAACTGGATAGAACTAGCTCAAGATAGAAATAAGTGGCCTACTTTTGAAAGTGTGTCAATGAACGTTTGAGTTTCTAATTCCATAGAGTAAATAAGAATAAATCGTAGACTAAAATTTAAGAAATTGTTACATGTACCAACATTTGGTTAAAATGTTAGTTTAATCCTGCGATATTCAAAAAAATCAATGATATTTGAAAATTTTACTCATACCTTTTGCCCTAGAGTGTTTAATCTCTTATAGTCTTGGGCTTTTATCACAGCATGTTATTTATGTTCTCAAACTATCATCTTACAATCCACTACAACTTTAAATGCACATTTGCAGCTTATTATTGATTTTCTTGGTCCTCTTAGCTTTTCATTTTTATTGATCTTGACTCAAAGATTGGTGTGTTTTATTTCCAGGAACATGACCAAGAAGCTCGTCGTTTGGTGCAGAAGTACCCGGATATGAGCACCCCAATTCGTAGCAAGCTCTCTGAGCTCCAGGAGAGTTGGCGGAACCTACAGCTATTGGCGCGCCAGAGGAAGGAGGCCCTCACCGTGGCTTACACCCTTCATAAGTTCCATGCGGACCTCCGAGAAATTGAGGCCTGGGTCGCAGATACCATTAAGAGAATGGACTCCTCGGAGCTGCCCGCCACGATTAGCGAGGCTGAGGCCATGTTAGAACTTCATCAAGAGAGAAAGGTAGCTTTCTTTACCATTTGTTACTAAACATATATTAAATAAAACTATTTTACTAGAAGAATCTCTCTGATGGGAAAGTAAAAAGTGGTCTAATAGCCAATATAAATTGTTGATATTGTCTTCTATTTCCTTGAAACATATAACTCTGCACATATTAATTTCAAAATTATTACAATTTTTATTAATAAAAAAAATCGGTGAAATATTATTTTAAAGCTTTTTTCTGTGCCAGAATATGAAGGAAATAATTAATATATTTGATATGTTTAGCTTGATAGTTTTTACTTACACTCGTTTCATATCTTAAAATCTAACTACAGGTTTGCTTTTGTGATTAAACTGGTATCACTGTTTACGAATAAAGTGATTTTTGAGCTCATGGTACCACAGCTGTTTATGACCAAGACAATATCAAACTTAAATTTAGTAATTATACCCCAATCTCCTACTTTGTTTACAAAATGTAATGCAAAAGTTGTTATATTTGAGTTTTAGACATAAATGCTCAGCCAATAACACTCAATACCAAGACATAATCAATTCATCTACAAAAACTCTCCTTTTTTATACATAATAAATAGCCATGTACTTTTTGTTTTCTGATAAATCTATAATTTAGGATTATCACATATGTTCTGTACACATAATATTTTAACTTTACAAGTGCACTATTCATTCTTGTTTTACATAAATTTGTATTGTTAATTAGGCCGAAATCGATGGTCGTTTGGAAGCATTCAAGAATCTGAAGTATTTTGGCATGAGGCTTTCGGCCAACTATTCAGAGCAAGAGGACATCACTCCGAGTCTGGCAAGGCTTGAGGAGTTGCGACGCACATTGTTGGCCGCCTGGGAGGAGAGACGCAGCCGACTTGACCAAGCTCATCAACTCCAGTTGTTCAAGGAGCAAGCCGACCAAGCAGACAGCTGGCTTGCCAGCAAGGAGGCCTTCTTACACAATGATGACCTCGGGGTGAGTCACACAGACAATTTGTTTATCTTTTAGAACTGTCAAAAGGATTGCTAACTTTGTTTTTATTGTTGATATACTCCAACTCTTATTGCTAGAGACCTTGATTTGTGGTAAATAAAATATACTCCATTTCCTTAAATAAAATTAGTATTTTTATATAAAAAAATCTGTTAGTAAAATATTTATTTTTAGTTAAAAAAATTTGCAAAACTCATAAATTTGAGAATTTTGAAAAATTAAATAATAAATGAGGGCCCCAAGAGATAAAAAAATTAAACTGGGGATTTATAATTTTAAATAATACTGTTATGACCCCCCAAAAAATGCCACTTTTTTCCCCATAAAAAGCCTTCATTAAGAAATGTTTTGTTTGAACGTATTAAACATTGGCATTATAATCTGTTGCACTATAAGATTAAATTATAAATCATATACATTGCATACATCACTATTTTATTAATTGAATTTAAAATGTGTTGAATTATATCTTGACTGTTTGAATAAACTATAGGATAATCAAAAGCAAACTCCGGCCCAAATGTCAAAAAGGAACTGTCAGTAACACGCAATCCAAAAATCGGAGGTTAAACATCATATATTTTTTGTTTTGTATTGTTAAATGATTGGCTTTGGTCACAATATCGCTGTTATAATAGAAGTTTTAATATATTTTACCAATGTTCTTTGTTTGAGGAAAATAAATTTTAAAGGCTGACAGAACTTTATTTGTTATTCGAATGTTGCTATAGATAATTTTAATTTAAAGAAACCAGGTTTGGGTCAAATTAGAATCTCCAGTTTTTTTCTTAAAAAAAAAGTATTTAAGGGTTTGATTATTTTCTTAAATACTCAAACCTAGAAATTCTTAAAGATCAGAGGATTTTAGGGCTCATCCCTAAAAGAAACAAAATTGTCCATAATTCATATTTAAAACATTACTTAGTAAATTTTGGGAAACTGTTTAGTTGAATTTTATTTCACACCTGTTTTAATAAATCAAAAACGCTACAATGTATTTTGACTCCCTTTTAAATGTTCGAAATAAATGCTTCTGAAACCCTTATTGTGAAATTTCTATTTGTCTACTCATGGCTTGTTCACGATTGCTTGCTCTCTTTGTTGAACAGGATTCGCTGTCAAGTGTGGAAATGCTACTGCGCAAGCATGAAGCATTCGAGAAGATGGTGACAGCTCAGGCGGGTCGAGTTGAAGAACTGGAACGACTTGCTCTGGAGATAGTAGCGGACCACCACTATGACAGTGCGGGCATCACACAGAGACTGCAGGCGGTGGTTAGTCGCAAGGACCGCCTCAAGGAGAGTTCAATGGCCAGGAGACGTCACCTGCAGGAATCTAAACAACTTCAGCAGTTTCTCAGAAACATGTATGAGGTGGGTCTTCCATTCCTTTTCACTACTCACATCTACATCACTGAGCTTGAGGTTTTTATATCAATTTAGCCAAGAGATTTAATTTCACATTTAAATTGTTCCAGATCCAATGTGTTTCAGCTTTTCGGTGTAAGGGCTGTGTGAACACAGTTTGTTTTAAAACCACTTTTTATTATAATTATTTATTGACAGATAACTTTGTAATCATTAAACAATAACGATACATAACATGTATGGGAGATGTGGAGCGTCCTTGCCATGTCCGAGAGCATCTCCTACATGCTAATATTTTAATCCAAGCTGTCAACTTTGAGATGTTCATAAACAAGGAAATCTAATAACTCACTAATATCAACATAGCTACAAATAAGGCCATATTAGCTTATAATTGAAAGTTGAATGGACTGTCGTTCTTAAAAATAAAAAATAAAGTAAAAAATATGCATTTAACCCTGACAACTCAACATATTCCATTATTTTGGGATGGAAGCCTTTTTCTTCCCTAAAGACTATTTGGACTATGGCTATAAGATAATAATGATTTGATATTAAGAATATTAACATTAAAGTATAGTATAGTATCAAACAATTAAAGGTGGAAGATGGAGGCAGTTAACTAAACTGACCCTGCCACAGGATGGAAACACCTGCTGATGATAATGAGGACCAAACATTGCTCAAATATAGTAGATAGCTCCAGTTATTAGAGTTAGTGTTTAGGACATAAATAGAATTAAAAGGAAATATTTCATGTCCTAGAAATAATGCTTAGCAATTAAATTCAATTCATTTGATTCTCAAATCAAAGACACGATCCACACCTAGAACAACATTAATCAACACAAAATATTCAAGCCAAGCACCAAGAACTATCGCACAGTGAGAAAAATTTAAAGTACTTAATAAATAATTATGAAAAGAAATTTTTTTCTTCCTCAAAATGCAATAGCCTTAATAAAATATTTAAATGTATTTCAAATAAAGAACTCATATATTCATTATATGTACTAAACCCATGTTTTAGGTTGAAGGGTGGATTCACCAAAAGCAGCAAGTGGCCTCGGACGAAAACTATCGGGATCCGTCTAACCTCCAAAGCAAGATCCAGAAACATGCCGCTTTTGAGTCGGAACTGTCTGCTAACAGGGGCAGGGTGGCAGCTGTGACCAATGAGGGGGAAAAGCTGATTGGTGCAGGCCATTTTGCAGGCATGGAGATACAGACCCGTCTGGACGAACTGGACGCAGCCTGGAGACAGTTGCAAGACACGAGCCAGCTCAAGAGGGATCGACTCAACGACGCCTACCAGGTGAGCAACACCACAATAGAATTTGATGTGAGCAAGTTTCTCACTTCACAAAAATATTTTTATTCAATTCAAATAACTGATTTAGAAATGTTCTAACATCATTTAAGTCTCCAATAAAAAATATCTATTCTTGAGGGATATTGTAATAACAACCAGTTTTATTTAAGAAAGTGTCATTCCTTATATCTGATGATAGCTGTTTGAAATGGGAACTACCGTATTTACCCGAATATAAGATGAGACTTATTTTCAGTTATCGACCTCGAAAAGTCAGGGGTCTTCTTATATTCGCACATTAAGAAAAATGTTGGTATAAGGTCAATATTGGTATGTTGTATAGTACCGATATACTGCTAAACGTTTATTTTACAAAGAAAAGGTATGCACGTGTTTTAAATTATAAAACAAACCAGCATTAAAAAAAAATCGTTTTAGAAGATATTCACATAGTTAAATATTCTATTTGTGTTGTTTTCAGCTATTACGATATATTGTGCTAAGGACGTCAATGTTGGCCACTTTCATAGTTCAATAACTATAACAAAAACTTAAAATAGTTAAAGGAACGAATAAATACAGAAAAAAAAATCTTATAGCTAAAAAATGAATTGTAAATTGTGATTTCCACACTGTTTTAGGCCTAAAATACAACCAACACTTTCATGTGATTTATAGAAATAATGCTGTAATGACAGTGGCTAATTGTCATTGGTTGATTTCTAACCACTCTCTATCGCTCTATTGACCATTATCATTCCACCACCTAAATCACAGTTGATATCCTCGATCCATTCATAAAAAGAGTCGACAAGATGGCATACCTAAACATTAAAACTAACGTAATGTATAGTTTTAACACCAATGTGGAATATAAAAGAGGAAGTAACTAGTCATGACTAGTATGTACCATGCATTTTCATAACATTCCAAACACACAAATACAATTACACCTTATCATTCACAATATTTCACAAAGCGTCCGGAAAAATATATCGAATAGTTACTATCGCTAGATCGCTATGAAGTACTATAGCAAAACCAATACAGCAATACTTTTTAACAAATTCACAACTTCACTAGTTGTCGATAAATTAGCATGGCGACACTTGGCATACTATGAGCTGTGTGTTCTAAAACATATTCTTTCCAAGACTTTGATTTACAAATTTAGTTTATTTCATTGCAGAAAGGCCAAGGTCAAAGTAAGTTTAAAGTCAATGGGTGACCACTTAGAAAAAAAAGGAAGTGTAGAGAGGAACAAAAGTGTTGAACATCCTAATAGTTATGATTCTAATTTCAAATTAAGAGTGGTTCATCTCGCCGAACAAACTAACAATAGTGAAGCTGTACGACATTATTGAATCACCGAAGTAAATGTACGGCGTTGGGGGG
>CABFVX010000194.1:246871-263345 GCA_902151425.1 Timema shepardi | reverse complement strand
GGGGGGGGGGGGAAGGTTCAAACCCCCTAACCACCCTTTCAAAATTATATGAACAAAAAAAATGGCTTTATTTATGGTTAAAACAATATCAAAATTAAGACACAAATACAAATTAGGGGGCTGTGTTACCATAAAAATCACTTCAGAGAGCTTCTAGAAGTGTTTATTATTTAGAGTTTTCCCTAGCCTTCGGCAATTAGGGGGCGATGTTGCCATAAAAAAAAACACTTCAGATAGCTTCTAGAACTGTTTGTCATTAAAAAAAAATTCTAGCTTTCGGCAATTGGGTGATGTGCTCACCAAACAACTCCCCCTCCCCCTCTGAAATTATTGGTTGGTTACGGCCTTGATCATATGCCTTCTACACATTGATAAATTCCAGATCTATTATTAGAATTTATTTTTATTCATACTAAAAATGCTCAGTTAAAAAATACATAATTATAATTTAATTGCATTAGGCCTTGGTTTGTTATTTTATCTATGTCAAAATTTTACCCAACACTTGTTAAACAAAATACTATCTAGTTTTTATTTGGAAAATTAACAATTTAAAAATAAATTAAAATAATATTTTTGAGTGTACAGTTTTTTTTCTTTTCAAAAATTCTACAAGCTCACAAATTTAAATGAATAATTCTAACCCATAATTGCAATCGAATCAGAGTTTTTGCCCCTTTTTCTGTCTTCATTTAAAAATATTTTTGACATTTATTGCTCTAGTTAACTTAGTCGAAACTTATCTTTTGCTCAAAGGTTTCCTGAGGTTAAAATGTTATTCCTGTGCTGGCCTGATATTTTTATTAATGTATGAAACTACTTTGATATCAGGCTGTGTCAAAAATAATTTTGTATTTTTGTATATATTTGTTTTGTCATTAAGATACTATAAGGTTACAAGTGTAGTAAAATGTGAGCTACTTTGTCCATTAACATGTTTTGTCCATCCTCAGGCTTTGGTGTTCAGCGCCACTCTAGAGGAACAAGAGACCTGGATGGATGAGGTGGAACAGCAGCTCCAATCGGAGGACCACGGCAAAGACTTGTCTAGTGTGGAACACCTCCTCAAGAGGCATACCCTTCTAGAGGGTGATGTACACAATCATGGCGAACCTATGGACCAGATCAAGATGGCCGCTAGCACTTTCCAAGAATCCAACCACTTCATGAGAGATGAGATACAGGACCGAGCTAGGGAGATTATCAGCAGGTAATTAATACTTCACCAATATCCTAAGTGCTATTATGATATTATCACCAGATATATTATTGTTATTTAAATAACATTGATACATTTTAATGTTCCTCTAAGTCATAATTAATGCATAAAAGTTAATCAAAATATGTATTCATAATTTACTAAACAACCAACAATTCATACAATAGAGAAATACTTTATTGAGGACTATTAGTGTGGGAAAAGTATTAAAAGATGATATATGCGTTGTTAAGGTTTCGACTCGGATTCTGTAAGCTTAAGAATTTTTATTCCCTTTTGAGCCAGCTACATAAAAAGCTCACCAGAGTTGAGTTAAGTTAGAGTTAATTAAATTTATACTTTCAAAGCATAAGTATTTGGATTGAAATTATATTATTATTAAAATAGGAATAAAAAATAAATAAACTTATATCTAAAATAAATCTTTATACTTGAAATTACTATAAAATACAGCATTACAAATATAATACAGTAAACTCTTGATTATTTGGAGTATTAAGGAATCAAATTGGTCCAGATTTAAAAAAAACCTGATAATCTCAGCAATGTGCTTTGTTTTAAAAGTAAACACTGAATAAATACGCTCAAATAATATTGAGTCATTTTTTGTTATTAGAAGATGTTACCAGTTCTGTTTATGACATGTTTGCATTCCAAACAACTTTATTTTCTGTTACGTACAATCAAATGTAAAATTAAGTTTATATTTAATGTTAAATTATTCATTCACACATTCAGTTTTGCTGTACAGTTGTATTGTAGCATGTAGGGCGGGCCTTTAATTCAGAATGTATTAAATAATTAAAAATTAGCATCCCAGATGATGCAATCCTAGATAATTGAGAGTATACTGTATAATATATATTATATTTAGAAAAAATTAATGCATTTTATGATTTGTGATTACAATATATTTGTTAAGCATATCCTGGAGAATTGTGAGTGGGCTATGTGATTAAAAGAAGAGTGACTTTCCTCTTTTTATTTGTTAGATGGGAAGTAATAGGAATACAGGATTCTTTAACTCCATTTTTTGAACTTGCACTATTTCTAAAGAAAAACACATCACTTTATGAGGTAATTTTATTATATTTGAAAGGAGGTACAGAAAAGGTGGATAGAAACATAAAAGGAACAAACAAAATATGGCTTCTACAATGAAAAGAAGAACACAGTTCATACTTTACATTGCTGCCATTGGACAATGAGGTAATGGCTGCCTCTCCAAGATAATGGATCCCTATCGTCCATTCTCTCGACCTAGGTTTCATTGTATCAGAACTCATCAGGAGAGAGTATGAAAAGTGCAACACAACTTCCTAAAGGACTAACCAAGAAACACAAAGGAGAGCTAAAGGAAATTTGTAAAGAATGATAGGGCACTTAGATGGGAACATGTAAAAGGAGTAACATAAAAGAAAAAGAAAAACGCGTAATTGATATGGTGGTTTCACTTAGCCATTTTGAATACACACACTAAAGTGACCAGACAACCTTAACAAACGCACCATTTGTCTACAATTAACAAAATGAACATAATCTTTTCTCTTTCTTTACCCTCCCATCCTTAAAAATACTGATTAAAATATACAAATTATTCTAATCCTTAGGCTTTTTATGGTTTTTATCAAGTAAGAAAAGTCCAACTATTACGCTGGAGTATTCAATTTTTGACTAGGTGTGTATGAATCTTAAAAAACTTTGACTTTAATTCAAATAAATATTCTGGCTTAGACAGTTACAAAACTTTATCAATGTTATTTGTAATAGAGCACTAGGCTAAATCATGGTTTAAATTAGGAGGAATAGCCAGCACATTAACTCCGGTGATACTGGAGTGAAATTGTTTGGATAGAACATTAAAAACACATTTTGTAGTGTTCTATCTAAACAAATTCTACTCCAGTATCACCAAGGTAAATGTGCTGGCTATCTCTCCTAATTTAAACCAAAACTTTATTAATAAAATTGTTGGGATAAAACATATATTTATTTTCAATAATTGCCAGTCTGAGCTCTTATGAATATAATAAATTAATATTCATATGTAAAAATATGAAGTGATTGAAATGCATTTTGTGATAGCGATTTTATTCATCACTTTGGTAATTAGAATGAAATATTATAAATAATTGTGCAACAAAACTTTTTTCCATTCATTACTGTTTCCATCCTTTGGCCTTGGCCAGTTGTTTTTTTTAATCCATATTTATTCCACTACCGGCCTGTATGCTAGGCCTGTTTTAGTTTCATATTCCTTACACTCTAACTTAAGACTAGGACAGACACAACATCCAGTCCCCAGCCGTTAATTCATCACTGTGAAAGTTTAAACCCACATTCCACCAACAATAAATATTTTGGCCATCCCGGTAATTGAACCCGATACTCTTAGCTCAGTAGACAGATACGCTAACAACTCAGCTAATGTGTTGGATATTTTTTATACTATTTTTTGTGTTAAGTCTTCTAAACAAGCACAATATAATATTTTCTCAACCATAGCAAAACTAACATAAAATATTCTGAATTTTATTTAGCTTTGGGGACATTTTTTGCATATTAGATTTGAGGCTCACTTGTGAGTATTTGAGGAAACATTTTCCCCACAGGTACCACACTCTGCAGCAGCCAATGCAGATTCGCAGGGACAATCTGGAGGATGCACTCCTGTTACAACGGTTCCTCAGGGATGTGGAGGATGAGGTTCAGTGGATAACAGAGAAGGAACCTCTTGCTGCTTCTAACGATCTTGGCAACAGTCTCACAGCCGTGCAAAACTTGCAGAAGAAACACCAGGTACTATTTCATTGTTTTACATTAGAGCGAAGTTGAGATTGAAAATTGAAAATACTGAGGGGACCACAGTCTAAAAAAGGAGATTGATATAAAAATAAAATGTTAGGGCTTGCTGTGCCGACTATTTTTATTACCTGAAATATGAAACCTTTTATTGGTGGCAATGGTATTTAATATCGTGTTTTAAACTTTGTAGTGACTTCACTTTCATAATAATTGATTGTAAGTGAGTTCCCGTAAGCTGTGATGTCTCGGGTGTTTGCTACTTTTCATAATAGAAAACAACTGTTCACGCATTTATGTGCTACCAAACTTTGCACATGCACAAATTTATTAAGGAGCCTGCTAGCTCAAGTTTTTTGTTAATTCGAGTCAATGTCAAACGAGTTTTTCATGAAGCTCCCTAGTTTCGAGCAGAGTCGAGCTTGGATTGACTAAATATATCATTTTAAAACTTAAATACGTAAATAAAAAAACAAATATGCTTTGAAATTATTTTAATTAAAGAAATCCCATTTTGAAAATCTTAAATTGCTTGGTTCTAAATAATTTAAAAAAATCAAGTCATAATAAATTATAGGATTAAATTTTAAATATATTGTGATAGTAAACTAAAAATTACTTATTACTCAATCTAATGTTCCTAAGGAAAGTTTAAAAGAAAAAATATATAATTCATAAAAATTTATTTGGATCATAAGAGTTGGAAATATTAAAAAACATGCTCTTCCTTGTCCATCTGGAGCGCAGTTGTTCACTTACTACTGGCCTCTTACCATAGAGAGAAATTGTAAAATTACTAATTAAGCTATCTTTAAGAGGCACATCTTACACTTTTCATTAAGGTGTATTTGATACTTTCTTGCACTAAGCTATTTGTGATCTAAAATCACTACAAAGAGATTACTTTCTATAACTTATATTATATTTGGAAGAAGGTATAGGAAAGGAGGATAGAAACATATAAAAGGGTGACAAACACAATATGGCCTTTACCTTCTTCCAAATATAATACAATTACCTCATAAAGCGAAAAGAGGTTTTCCTTATTATAATAACAATAATAATATTTAACGCTTTATACGCTTTAAGTACTAATTACTCTAATGGATTAAGAATTGGGGAGGTTGAATTAGAGGAAGTGAACCTGCATTTGTGTGGAGAGAGAGTGTAAAACCATTTAGGAACCCCCCCCCCCATTTCACCTGACCGAGATTCGAACCTCAATATCACTGTCCTCAGCACGACAAGCGCGTTAGCCAACTACGCCACCAAGGAGGGTTTTCCCTTATAGAATTATATCATTATATATTCGCATCCAATGTCCTTTTCCTGTGTTTGTCCTTTTTGTCATACCTTTTACATGTTCCTATCTATGTGTTCTATCTTTCTTTACCATTTTCCTTTTTCTCCCCTTTGGTGTTTTTTTATGGTTTTCTCTTTTAGGAAGTTCCGTTGCGCGTTTCACACTCCTCCCTGATAAGTTCCGATAGAATGAAACCTGGGTCGGGGGATTGGGCGGTGACGATCAATTTTCTTTAAGAGGCAACCATTACCTCTTTGTCCATTGGCAGCAGTGTAAAATGTGATCTGTGTTCTTCTTTTCATTGTAAAGGTCATATTGTTTTCGTCCCCCTTTTATATGTCTCTATCCACCTTTCCTATACCTTCTTTCTATAACTTATTTAATCCAATCCTCATATTCTCTTCCTTATATCAACAAAACCATTTTATTCAGTTGCTGACCTTGACATTCCATTGGCCATCAGCTGCATGATACCCTCTTATTTTGGTTCTCCCCCCTTCCCTTCTTCCAACAAAAGTTTAGAGAAGAGTAAACAATGAATCATTCATCACCAGACACACAATGCCAGGCAAAGAAATAACCTTTTTTAAAGAGCTCAAAATTACAAGCCTATAAATATTTTGAGCCTTAGCTATGGGTATTTATTTCATTTAAGCCTTGGTTCAAAACTATTCTCAAAGCCCTACTTTTTAGTGACTCAGGATCAATTTTTAAAGAGCATACTTTTGTTGTGGGATTGTTAGAATATATGTGTGAAAACATCTGCAACATTTTCTTATTTTTTCTCTGAAGGCTTTGGAGGCGGAGTTGGTGACCCATGAACCTGTAGTGTCAGGTGTTGTCAAAAGAGCTCAGCACATGATTCGTGGTAACCATTTTGCATCTCAGCGTATTGAAGGTTGCATCACAGAGCTCACTGAGAAACTAAGTCATCTTAGAGATCTGGCTAGTGTCCGAAGACTGAGGCTGCTCGATGCTGTAGAGTCACAAATGGTGAGTTAACCTAGTACTCATTTCATATCGATAACATTTTACTTAATTTTCTACATTTATTCTTGATTTTAATAGAAGTCCTGTGCGGGAATGACATTTGACTTTAGAAAATTTTTGTATTATGGATTATATATATATTTTTCATATTTGTAATTTTAGTCTAAAATTAGTTTTCCAATCATTCCAATAAAAAATGAAAAATTTGATAATTTCAATTAAGTTAAATGTAGTGGTAGATGCTAAAAATAGATTGAATAGACAAAAAAGAAACAAAAACTCTGATTCGGCTGCAGTAATTGGTATGAACTAGGGCTTTGCAGAGTCTCGAACTTTGGGAAAATAGTTACTTCCTAAATTTGGGCGGCGAAGAATATTTTCCTACGTTTTTCGGGAAATAATATCATTAATTTACTAATTTTAATCTTCCATTAAGCAACTGAACACTCAAAGCGCCATTAAATAACATAACCACACTAGATATAATTGAGGGATATATATCTTTGAAGCCAGGAAAACATATTTTTAGTGCAAAATAATGAAGTGGCTTTTAAATATCAAAATTATCACTTGTATTTATTCAGGATAGTTTGTATATTCTGATGTCTTACTGTGAAAGTATTTATTAAAATTCACACCATGAGTTGTTTATTTAAAAACTATTTTAGTCAGTCTTAAAATTTATTTTTAGAAATTCACCTATTTATATTCAAACCAAAATTATTTGATTAAAGATATACTACTATTATAGTTGTATTGGGCCTGTTTATTTAATTTTCATTTGTAAATAATTTTACTCATCACTTGTTGGACAAAATATTTAGTTTTTTAAATTTTATATTTATTTATTTTTTAATTGTAAGTATCTTTTTTATTTTACATGATTATAGAAGGTAAATGTATTGGTGGTACCAATATATGCAACTGAGTCGAAGTTTTTTTTTCCTGACTATTCAAAATATTGCTGACATCTATTAATTTAAGTTTAGGCAATAGATTAATATTATTTAAAAAGAAAATTAAATAAAACATGACTTTGATAGTTGGTCCTTAATTGTAAAGTTTTTATATTTTCTCCCAAAAAATCCCGGGAAATATTTTTCTAGAATTTCGGAAACAACCAACTCCCTGAATTTTTCTTGAAGTTCGGGATCCCGCACAGACCTACTTAATAGTATTAATCACTTTTTCTTACTAATTTAGAGGAAACCGCTGATTAAATATTCTATTTTTAATTTTTAACATTATTTTCCTTTTACTTCCTAGTTCTACGCTGAAGCCAATGAGGCAGATGCATGGATCCGAGAGAAAAGACCGCTTCTTTCTTCTGCGGACTTTGGAAAGGATGAGAACTCGGTCCAATCTCTGATGAAAAAGTTGGAGGGTTTAGAGCGAGACCTAAGTAACTTCCAACGTACGGTGGGAAGACTTGCCAAATTATCACAAGGGCTTGTGGACAGAGGTCATTTTGATAGCCAGAATATTCACACCAAACAGGTGAAGCATTCAGGGTGGATAGGCCCAATGATTTATAACTTTTATTTTGAATGAAATTATTTTCAGGAATAATTTAATTGAGAACATTTGAAATTATTCAATATAAATATGTTTTATTTTTTAATGTCTCATAAAAGAATTATATATTACTAGAGTTGGTTCGAATCACTATTTTACAAATACCAATCTCAAATCTAAATCTCCATTTTATTTTCAAACCCGAATTTTAATCTTGGAATAGTTATGAAAATAGAGGAGATATAAAAATAATATAATTAGAGATGAGTCGAATCCGAATCTACATTTATTTTCGAATCCGAATCCGAATAAATCGTTATAAATTTTAATAATCTACAAATAGACCCACATCCTTACAAAATACAGGTTAAAATACAGCCAAATTAAACAATATAGTCATATTATTGTTCAAAAATCAAATCAATCAAAATTTGAGTGTCTTTTAGTTATTTTTAAAGTGTTGTTAGAATGGGTTAAGTTTCTAAAATACATGTGAAATAAACAGATTAGGCCTATATATCCTTTCATCAACTTTAATCATCATTAAAGGATATTTTATTGTATTAAGATATCAAAAATAAAAATACAAACAGATATTTTTAATAAAGACTAAAACAACATGCTTATCAATTAAACATACATTGGAAATAGTGAACTCAATAATGTTTAAGTATGTTTTATTATTATTTTATTTTATATCCATTATCAATTTTTGCATATAAATCAAATATATTCTATTCTTGCGATATATTGATTTCTGAGAATACATTCTATTTAAAACACGAACATATTTTCGACTGAAATATGTTCATTCCCATTTTATAAGGCAGGACTACGTTTGAATCTCTTCTACAATTACTTCAATAACATATTTTAAAAAAATAATAAAAACTAAGTTAAAATCAATTAAAAAATAAATAATGGATTAGCAAGTTGTTATTTGATTCTTAAAACTTGAGAACGCATACTAAGTGATCAAATTACCTGAATCAATTTCAAACAAACAATCGATAAACGACACGTAGGTCAATACAGATAAATAAACAGTTTGATCGCTGTCTGACTGTTGAAAGTATTTATTTTTCATGAAACCCAACCAAATATCTTAACTTAAGGATCATATGCAATAAATTGGGGCTCTTTACATAGTTGTAGATAATTAAAGCCAGTTGGGTAGTAAGATTTAACAATATCTTTATTTAATCATCACTCGGGCGAGTAAACATATATGTCATGGCGGCCGAATTTATATTGTGTGTAATGGCGGCTGACTTTGTATCATCCGTAATGTGTTCTTATTTCTTTAAAAAAAAAAGCCATAATTTGTTTTATTTATTTTGAGTTTATTTGTAATTCTAGTTTTGATTTTCAGTTTTTGAAGAGTTTTAATGTGTTCATTACAATATTTAAAAGATTGTTCGCGAGGTGAAAGTTTGACAAGTGGCCATGTGCCGAAACGGTCGAGTCCAAATTTCCCATAGAGGTGGGAGGGTATAGTAATAGGCAAGTAAGATTTTCCACACCTAATATATATATTTTTTTAAAGAAGATTGTATTAATGTTTATTTCTTTTGTCCAACAAACTAAATATTACGGATTAAGTTGTGCTTTTCAAGTAGGCCTAACTAAATAATTTTTGAATTCAACATATGATGCTGATGCTTTGTTTATGAGGGGAAGGATTCGATCATCGAATCCAGTAAAACACCAAATCCTCGAATCTCGAATACTTGTCAGGATTTGGTGGATTCGAAGATTCGAGTGGCCAATCTACAAATATAATAAAATAATAGAAAATACAAATAGTAGATAAATGTTAACATTTTTTCTTATAACGTTCATACATTTATTCAGTTAAGTGTTAAATTAATGGTCTGGAGCCTGGTTGATAAATTAACCATATAAATATAATTGGTTCTGAAACACCAATAAGTATTACTATAGCTCTAAAACAAATCCCCCCTTAGAAATTGAAAAAAATTATATTTTTTTTAAGGATTTGTGTTTCAAATACAATATTTTCTCGAATCTCTTGAATATCCTTAAGGATTCAAGGGCTACCCATCTATATAACTATTAGAGTTGAGTGCTTGAATACATCACGTTAGTAACTTAATGTTTTCCCAACATTTTATAGTATTGCAATCAATAAAATGAGAAATGCTGTGACAAATGGAGTCTTGAAATAAATTTAGGGGAAAACACCTGAATTTGATTTGTTGTGGCTAGAACTTAACTAATTCTACTTATGCTTCATACACTATGGTAAATAAATCTTTTAAAAATTTTGTCTTTAAAAACAAATTCTAGTTTAAAATATCTCAGGAAATAAATTTTTCCATAAAATGGTTTCAATTAAGCATTTGGAAAAATCTCAATACCCTGAATAATGGTTTGGATTAGGAGGGATAGTCAGCACCCTTACCTTGGTGATACTGAAGTATAAATTGTTTAAATAGAACACTAAAAACACATAAAACACATTTTTAAGGACAAGCTTTCACTGTCACTGACAGCTCCATCAGGTCAAGAAAGTAGACTTTGTTTGTATACTTTTTAATGTTCTATCTAAACAATTTCTACTCCAGTATCACCAAGGTAAGTGTGCTGACGATCCCTCCTAATTCAAACCATAATTTAGATGGTGACTCATGCTATACTGCCAGTGTAACACAAGCTCTCCCCAACAGTTGCGATACTTCACTGGCGGAAACTGGCTCACCAGAATATAACCAAATCTCCTTCCCTATCCTTTACTTCCATCAGGCCTTTTCACACAAGTCATCTCAAAATGTATGTTCAAGAATCACGACAGGCAACTACAGAATCCAAACAACACTGGTCAATCTCTAGCCTCAGTCCAGTCACTGTTTTACTCTCTTCTGCCAATAGAAAGGCCTGTTGTGCCTTGAAAGTTACTACAATGTGTTTTGTGGTGAACTTTGAGGTCTATATTGGTGTGTATCTTACGTTCACTGTTTAACAAGATTACATGAGAAAAGCTGCAATTGTATCTAACAGTATAATTTAAAGTTCACATGGGTTAATTTTTATCTTTACTTGTGATGATTTGGACATTTGACATCCATGTTTAAATTGTTGTCCTCAGTCTGAAATTGAGACTCAGTTCTCTGAGCTCCAGTCTCTAGCAGCAACTCGTAGTCAGCGTTTGGCAGAGTCTCGTAAAGTGTTTGGGTTCCTGCGTGAGGCAGACGAGGTGTCTGAATGGATGGGTGACCAGACGGTTGTAGCGGCATCAGAAGACTATGGCCGAGACGTGGAACATGTTGAACTTCTCATACAAAGGTCAGCTTTGCTACGCGAATAATATTGTAGTTACTGCTGTGTTTTAGTGTTGTTCCTTGAATGTCCTTACATGATGAAACAAAATTAAAATTTGTCATTTTAATAACACATACCAATATAGATAGCTTTTTTTATATGGAAGAAGGTTCAGTAAGTGTAATAGAAACATATGAAAGTGAATAAACCACAATATGTCGTATACAATGAAATTAACACAATTCACGCCTAACATTGCTGTTAGTTTTATTTATGAAAGAACAATAAACAATTAAAGAACAAAGAGCACATGCTCGCCACTCGAGATATAGACCGGAACTAACAAAGACGTGATCTTGTTTGTTGGAATGTATTTCACATTGATTTCGCCTCGTTCAAAAACTTCACGCACATAGTGATGCCGAATGTCAATGTGTTTGGTACGAGAGTGGTACACAGGATTATGCATGAGCTTTTCTGCTCCTTGATTGTCACAATAAACAAGAGTTGGTATTGCATTAACACTCAAGAACCCGATTTATTTTAACAGGTTTCGTAAGTAAACTGTCTCTTTTGCTGCATCCGTAAGAGCCATGCACTCTGCTTCAGTGCTTGAAAGAGCCACGGTGGATTGTTTTCTCGCCTCCCATGTCACGGCAGAGCCTGCCACTTGAAAGGCGTAGCCTGTGTATGATCTTCTGTCATCAAGGGCTCCTCCCCAATCTGCATCCACGTATCCAATCAGTTCAGCGCCAGATCTCTTGTAGACTAGTCCATGGTTGCTCGTACCTTTCAAGTATCGTAAGACGCGCTTCGCCGCAACCCAGTGTCCTTTTCCGGGGTTTAGGTTGTACTGGCTCAAAGAGCTCACCGCATACGCAATGTCTGGTCGTGTAGATACTGCGAGGTACATCAGAGAACCGATGAGTTGCTGGTACGGAACTTCGCTCATTTCCTCTGCCTCCTCCTCCGTAGATGGCTCCATGGCTTTGGATAATTTGCTGTTTCCATCTAATGGGGTATTTACCGGTTTGCAGTCTTGCATTCCGAACTTTTTGAGAACATCTTCTATGTACGATTTCTGTGACATAGTGACCAACTTTGAATTTTCATCTTGTTTGAATTCAATTCCAAGACAGTAGTGCAGCTTTCCTAAGTCTTTCATTTGGAAGTTTTGAGACAAATCGTCTCTCAATCTTGTGTAGGCTTCTTTACTGTTTGTAGCTATGATCAAATCATCTACATAAACAACCACGATAAGAGTCACACAACCATCATTCATGTGGTACACACACTTGTCACAATCTAATTGTTTGAGTCCAAAAATTTCTAGTCTCTCGTGCAACTTTTTGAACCACTGTCGGCCCGACTGCTTTAGGCCATATATGGACTTTTCGAGTGAACAAACTAGACGCTCCATTCCAGGGGTAATGAAACCGTCCGCCTGTTCCATATAGATCTGTTCGTCAAGATCTCCATTTATGTAGGCCATTACAACATCAAGCTGATACAAAGTAAGGCCTAACTCAGCTGCTAGGGCAGCAACTAGTCTTATTGAGCTAAGTCTTGCAACAGGTGAAAATGTTTCATGGAAATCAATCCCTGGGCGTTGGTTATAGCCCTTCGCTACCAACCGAGCTTTCCGGCGTTCGACGTTACCGTCTGGCCCATACTTTGTTCTGAGTACCCACCGACAACCAATGACAGCTTTATCTTTTGGGCGTGGTTTCAATGTCCAGGCCTTGCTGTGTGTCAGAGCGTTGAACTCAGCTTCCATCGATTTCTGCCACTCAGCTGCATAAGGTCCTTCTAAGGCTTCTTGTACAGATGGATTTACTGCCTCTTCATACATCAAGCTCGCACTTTCAGGTTTTGGCGTAACCAGATTAAAATGTTTTGCTGGTCGTCCCGGCTTTCCTGTTTTAATCAATTTAGGTCGACCAGGCCCCCTCTTATTCTCAATCACTGTGCAGTCTTTGCTTAAATTTTCTGATTTGAGGTAATTCTCATTGACTTCAATAGGCCTATCAGGATCAATGGGATCACTTTCTTGAACTTTATCTACATGTCCATCAGCATTAGAAATAGGGTCTTTCACACTGTTATCAACATATAAGTAAGAAGGTTCAAAGTTCGCACACTCCTTTTGTTCATCCGAAACTTTGACAGTTTCAAAATTTTCCAAAAATTTTACATCTCGGCTTCTCAATATTTTTTGTTTTTCTGGGTCCCAAATTCGATACGCTTTCGATTCAGTAGAGTAACCCACAAAAATACCTGCCTTGGATCTTGGGTCAAACTTTCCTTTATTTGGGGCCTTATTCAGCATATATGCCTTGCAACCAAACGTCTTGAAATGTCCTATTTTTGGTTTTAGCCCGAACCAAATTTCATAAGGGGTTTGTTCTTCCAGCTGTTTTGATGGACATCTGTTTCTGATGTAAGCAGCTGTGGCAATCGCTTCGGCCCAAAAACTTGTTGGTAAGCCAGACTCCAACAGCATACATCTTGCCATCCCCACCAGCGTGAGATTCATGCGTTCAGCTTTGCCGTTCTGTTCTGGAGTTTCTGCTACGGTATGTTCTCTTCTTATCCCTGCGATGCGCATTTCTTCTGTGAACTCTTTTCCGCAGTACTCCAGGCCATTGTCTGTCCGCAAAGTTTTGATTTTCCTTTCGTGACGGTTTTCCGCTAATGCTTTGAATGTTTCAAAAGCCTTTTTCACGTCACTTTTATGTTTTAGAAAATGAACTTCTACCCAGTTAGATTTATCATCGATAAACGTTGCAAAATAAGAAGCACCACCATGAGATTTCACTCTCATTGGGCCACAAACATCTGAGTGCACTAATTCAAGTAATTTTTCACTCTTCGACTCAGACCTTTTTGGAAAAGGCGTAGCAACTTGCTTTCCTAAGATACAGGTTTCACATGTTGAAAATGTTTCTGATTTCTTAAAATTCATACCGCTAACCATGTCTTTCTGAACGAGTTTCTGCAAGTCATACGCATTTAAATGTCCATATCTTCTGTGCCACTTTTCAAGTTCACTAAGATTGCCTGCCTTACTCACGTTAGCTACATGTGTCGAACTCTCACTTTGCATGTAAGGTTCGATAAAATACAAATTTCCACGTTTACGAGCAGTTAACAACACTTCACCATTTTCGACAATTTCAGCATCATTTGCATTAAAACACACGCTTCGCCCTTTTTCAACAGTTTTTGAAATTGAAAATAAATTTGTCTTAAGTGTGGGTACAAAAAGAGTGTTTTCTAACCTCACTTTTACAAATTGGCCCTTTTTATTTGAAACATTCATTACTGCAGTTCCAATGCCTTCAATGTCAGTTGTTCTGTCATCCGCTAACCTAACCTTCTGACTTATGGTTGGCGTGAGTTCCAAAAAACTATTCTTGTCGCGGCACATGTGTGTTGTTGCTCCACTGTCAACACACCACACGTCATCTCTTCTCGTTAACTTCGCACAGAGAGTGCTCACTGAAGATGATGTCAATGTCACGATCTCTTCTGCAGCTGCATGGGTTTGCTCTGATGCCATCGAAACTTGCTTTTCATTCGCCATTTTTGTCCAGCAATCGGCTGCCTTGTGTCCCAATTTTTTACAATAGTTACACTTATATAACCGTTTTGATGCTTTAAAATTCCTATTTTGATTTTGCACACCACTTTGACCTTGGATCTGAAAAACTTTATTATTTTGATTTGTAGGTAGGCCTACACAGTTTTTATCCGGAGGTTTGTTTTTATTTAGACTTCGCCCTATGGAAGATTTTACATAGAAAGCGCCCGCACCATTTAAGTCTGCTTTCTTGTCCTGTCTTGCACTGAATTCTTCTAGAAGTTTTACTTTCAAAGACTCTGTGTCCGGTAGTTCATCTCTAGCTTCGATTGCACAACGAAAATTATCGTAGCTATCTGGCACACTGTATAATAACACGATGGTTAATAATTCTTCAGAAATGCGAATATCCATTTCATTGAGTTTGTCAACTGTGTTGAGAAAATTCGTGAGATGATCCGCCATGTTTTCTCCTTCTTGCATTTTTGTGAACAAGAGTTTTTTCAAAAGTGTAGCTTTTCTTGCAGGCCCTCTAGACTGGTAAACTAGTTCTAGTTTTTGCCAAACGTCTTGCGATGTTTCACAATGTCTTATGTGACAAAGTTCTGTAGGACTCACAGCTAAAATAATATCAGCTTTAGCTTTACGGTCAGCTTTGTCCCACGTGGCCGCGTGTCTAGCGGTATCAGCAATTGCTTCCACGTCAGTACCTACAGCCGCTGTAGGCCTAGGATTAGTTCCATCGACGTATTCCCAGTGGTCGTTCTTAATTAAAATTGCTTCCATTTGTTGTCTCCATGTATCATAGTTTTCCTTTCCCAGCTTTTCTATATGCGTCGAGAATCCGGACATCTTGAATGAATGGATGTGATTTCAGGCGGCACTAACGATACTTATATTACCGCATTTACACTGCCCTATCACGTTAACAAAACATATAGTCAATGTTTATCTTCTTCCAAAACGTTAATACAGCGTCCTGAACCCATAACCTGTTAGTTTTATTTATGAAAGAACAATAAACAATTAAAGAACAAAGAGCACATGCTCGCCACTCGAGATATAGACCGGAACTAACAAAGAACTAACAAAGACGTTGCGTAAGACGCTTTGGTGATGTCATCAGAGAAGTGGCTTCATAAATCTTAAAGTAGAATAGTTACGAAACCCGTGTTTGCTGTTACAGGCCTAGTTAAGAGAATGTTCATTTATTACACACAACAATTGCTGCCACTGGATAAAGAGGTAATAGCTGCCTCTTAAAAATCACAAAGAATATCACTCATCATCCTTTAACATAGGTTTTATTCTATCATAGGCCATCTAGTATCCAATATCTGTTTAGTGGCTACCATGTTAAGTGTGAACGAACTATAAACTTTTTAAATCCAGAGAGAATTTGAATCAAATACATAAAATATTCATGAAGCTAAATCAAGGTTCGAAAACTTATGGACGAGCGTTTTATGGATTATGAAATATTTTATTGTAAAATTGTTTGTAATATTTAATTATAAACCGAGATAAATCAATTTATCGCAACATGCAATTCATTTACTTGAGTTTTGTTCATTTCAATATTAGTTTGCAATGTACATAATGACTTGGATTGGTTGATCATAAATTGAGTTATTTCGCTGTCAATATTTTTATTGGCAAAGCTTCATTAATATATTGAAGAAGACATTCAAACTACACAAAGTTTACGAGCTTTGCACATCCCCATTAAATATTTAACTATATATATATATATATATATATATATATATATATATATATA